>CM061921.1:364081151-364117149 GCA_031002005.1 Vandiemenella viatica
TTCCAGATACACTTCTGAGCCAAAACGTTATGACCGTTGCCTATGTCGAGACTTAGTGCCCTCTGGTGACGTTGAAGGTAAGTCATGCAGTTATTATTTACTTGTCGTATGGCTAAGCAACTAATATGATGCATATACAATATATACAACGACAAGAATCTTGGTAGCATTCACAAACTGATGTCCATTTGTTGCAGCCATTCTATTAAGGAAGTTGTGTCACTGAAAACATCTTGAAATGGTCCATCGTACTTTCTTAAAGGGCATTCCTTGATGGTATGCTCCATACTCTGGAAAGGAGCTCCACAGTCGCAGACAGGAGAATCCTGAAGTCTCCACTTACAGAGCATGGCGTTGCATTTGGCGTGGCCTGTTCTTAGGCGGTTTAGTTTGACCCACTGCTCTCTCTTCAAATGGAATCCCGGAAGTCCAGCTCTGGGATCTTTAATATCTGGATGTTATCACAGATGCAGAGATTCCAGCTTTCTCGCTATTTTTACTAGACATGGAAGCCAAATACGTCATGCCATACTGGATTTCTGGATTTAAGACGAGTGTCGGGTAGCTCATTTTAGACCTCATGGATTGAGAGATCCCGTGGATGGTCAGGGTGATGTAGTTTTATCCACTCACGTGCCTTGCTTCTTGGCGTCTTACGTCCGGAGGTGTTATATTGCTGATGAAATGTAACCAGAGGGACTGGGGAGGAAATGTTTATAAAAGTATGTTAGTAAATCGCCCAAAACATACACATAGACAATATATTCGTAAGATAGTCAAAGAATTACTCATTGCTTAAACTGTAGCAATTGCTGGAACCTCTGTCTTATGGCATCGAATGAATATGTCATGCTGTAATATAACGTATAACGCTGTCGGCACATTATAATGTGCATTTTATTATATCAATCATAATGTTAGAGTAATTTACATAAATCTTGGGCGACCACCTAAGCAGTTTCTTTTTTTTTTTTTTTTTTGTAATTACCTGAAGTACACAAGATTCCAAGTGAGGACTGTAATGCAATGATGAAAAGTCAGTGTATCTTGTTGCAACGAATATTATAGAATTATTGAGCTGTGTAGGCTTGAAGCTAATCGTGGTCTTCCCGAGCCACGGAGGCAAGAAGTCAGGGGTAAAGGGTTTTGCCGGCTTTCACCTTGGGGTGGGGAGTCCACAACAGGCCGCTGACCTGATTTAAAAACCCGCCACCCGAATACGTTCTCACCCCGGCGAACTTAGCCGAATATATCCGACCTCTGTGATATACGCGGGGCAAATGAGATATCGGAGATATCACGTGACATTGGGTGCCAACCTGAAGATCCAATCAAAATGAGCATATAACTTAAAATCCTGGAAATTTTCTGTTGAATGTGATCTTCGAGACTGCAAGGGGAGGAGCCAAAGGTTTCTTCGCCGATAGAACAGCGACGAGCTTCATTCGATTCTATGCTAGTCTATTCTGTGGTGGATTCCGGAACTTGGCTTTTCTCGCTAACTGCTGCAGTCCGAGTCCTGGTGTCGGAAAACTGACGCTGCTGGCTGGCTGGAGCAGTTTTTCGCACGGTGACACAGCCAGTAATGGGATGATGCGCATTACCAGATCGGACGTGGCTGTAGCCGTATTGTGAGACAGTTTCACATACCGTGTGTCATCTCCTAACACGCTGACATCAGACGCAGAACTACAATGGTAAATTACTACGACCAAGCCATCTGATTGTGCATTCCATGAAACTGAACCCTTAAGCGTCTTTGAGAGGATAGAGCCATTTTGTAACTGAAAAAAACCTGAGCTAGCGGCGTAATTTGCTAGAACTAGTTATTTTCGTGGCGCCCATAATTTTTTGAACTGTAAAGTCACAGTATTATGATACCTATGTCTGAGGTCGTCATAACTTGTATTGTACATTGTTTCCAAATATCATTTTTTCTTGCATATTAATTCTGAGATGGATTTTAAAGTAAAAAAACAATTGTTTGCTTGCTCATGTCGGCTAATTGTACCTCTGAGCGTTGCTTTGATGATTTTGCCAGTTTGTGTTAACGTTAACGGTAAATTCACTCAGACTTGTAATCGCCAATGATATCAAAATAAATGTCATATTGTGACAGTTTTCCTGTATTCCAAATAACGTCGAGATTCTTGCCAGAATCCATATTTTCACTCCTTCATAAAAATTAAAATCAAAACACCCTTTATTAATGTTAATAATTAATTTATAAATATTAACCATAAATATTCATGACCATCAAGGTCCTACTACAGTAAGGAAAGTATATATGGGGAGCAGAGACGAATATGGAGTGATTCTATTGACGATACATGTGGTAAATATGGAAATCCATTGACATAAGTGACATTGGCATAGCGCTAATTGTTATAGCCCGGCGCCTGGGAACGAGCAGTTCGAAACAGCGAGACTGGTCGGCTGTTCGTGTGATACTGTAGTGAGCATCTACGGGAAGTGGTTGAAGGACGGTGAAACCACGAGTAAGCGTCCACGCCTCAGAACGTGGAGTTCGGGGACGGTCTGTGACAGATTTCAGGAAGAGTATAATGCTGGTGCGCGCCCAAGTGTTTCCGGGCACACCCTTAAGTGTACATTGTTGAACTTGGAGCTCCGCAACAGTAGACCCCTATGTATTCCCAACAACATCGTTAATAATGACTGTAGTGTCACAAGATCAACGAGACTGGACTGTGGATCAATGAAAGTTTCGCCCCGTCGTTGGATGAATCATGTAATTGTTGTTGCACCAGGTCGATGTTTACGTCCGGATACGAATTCTTTAAGGAGAACTGCTGCTTGAAATATGCACTACGCCACGGACATATGCCGGTGGGAGCAATATTATACTACGGGTGACATTCATCAGGGCTTCTATGGGACCTGTGGTAGTGATTGAAGTCACCATAACAGCTGCAGACTACGCGAAAATTATTGCAAAGCCACCTGCATCCCTTTATGCTTCGTGTGATGGCTCCTTCCAGCAGGATAACTGTCTGTGTCACCATGCTACAGTGGTTTGAGGAGAATGACAGCGAGCTCACATTGACATCTTGGCCACCAAATCTGACTGATCACAACCCGATATAAAACATCTGGGATGATATCGGGTGCCAGATCATGGTCACCATAGACACTAGTTGCGGACAAATAACCAAGCCACTAAATATTTTGAAATTAATGACGATATCTCTCTAGCACATCATCACCATCTGGCAGAATCGAAACGAGTATATGTGTTACATCTTGCAACGTATCTCCGCACTCACAAACCACCAACCCGTAATTTAAGGGGATTGCGTGACCTGTGCGTAGGTATCCAGATACCTCTGGATACCTACCAAGGACTTACCGAATCAATGCCACGCCGAATCGTTGCCGTACTGCGTTCCACGTGTGGACCAACACGTTATGAATTAAGTGGTCACATTGTTTTGGCTCACCGATAGGATTCATGTCTGGCAATCTAGGTGGCCAAATCATTCTCCGGAATTGTGCAGAATATTCCTAAAAAAAATCGTGATCTTTTTGGCCCTGTAACATTGGCGCATTGTAGTTCTGGAAATTAGGTCCATGAATGGTTGCAAATGGTCTCCAAGTTGCTGAATATGACAATTTCCCGTTAATCGTTAGTTCAGACTGATCAGAAATATCAGTATAAACAATGTAAACATAACCCATACCAGACTGGAGCTACCACCAGCTTGTACATTGCCTTCCAGAGGTATCTGCGCCACATTCGAACCCTACCGTCAGCTCTTATCTATCGGAACCGTGATCCATCTGACCACGGAATCTATTACCAGTTATCTCCCGCCTCTAATGACCCCGACTTCGACGAGGCGTAAAGCCGTTAGTATATATATATATAAAACAGTCATATAGGGTCAAAACTACATGTTGACGAGCGCAGGAGAAGCGCTGCAGGCGATGTTGTTTTGCTAGCAGAGGCACTCGCGCCGTTCTCCTGCTGCCACATCAATCAACGCCAAAATTCGCTGCAATTTCTACACAAACAATTCTGTCCTACATCTCACCATGAGTGTTACTGTTCTTTGACCCAGTGTTGGATGTGTGTCAACACTGACACCTCAACGCAGACGTCACTGGTCTCGGTCATCTGGTAGCGGTGGTCGGCCGCTACGTTTTCCATGGCGGTGGTAATGCAAGAAATTACATATTCACGGCACTTTCTTGTTACTTTGGATCGAGGAATGTTGAATTCTCGAACAATTTCCGAAATGGAATGTCCCATGCGACTGGCGCCAACTACCATTACGCGTTGAAAGACCGAGCATGGTGGGTGAACGGTTAACGTTCTGGCCTCACATTCGGGAGGACGCGGGTTCGAATCCCCGTCCGGGCATCCAGATTTGGGATTTCCATAGTTTCCCCAAATCACTCCAGGCCATGTCCGAATTCCTTCCCGTTCCTTGTCCCCAGTCCCATCCCGCCTCTAATGACGTTATCCATAGACGAGGCGTACAGCAATAAGTAAAAAAAACGCGTTGAAAGCTTGTTAATTGATGTCGTGTGGTTATAATCACATCAGAAAACTTTTCACACGACTCACGAGAGTACAAATGAAAGCGACGACGCTGCATGATACACTTATACTTTTCTTCCACGGTGCTACCACCATCTTCATATTTGCATCTTCCAATCACATGACTTCTAAGTATATAAAAAAAGGAACATCCGTGTTAGGAATCAAGTCTTGGTTCGTGACCTGCTTTTAAATCGCGTGCAAGCGTAGCAACTTTGTCCCGACCTCCTTATCTTGCGTGTGACCATCATTTATGCATCCTCAACCCAACGTAGTTTGGTATGATTAGTATCAGCGAATAGTGCTTGTTTCGTACTGTTTCTAGTGTGAAATGTCTCACCTGTTTGGTCCTGTTCAATCTAAGATGGTTCACCTGCCAGAATGTTTTTCTTTTGGGGGGAAGGGAGGTAGGGGAGCCAGCGAAGACGGGACACAAGGAACGGGAAGTAATGCCTTTTAAAGGAACTATCTAAGTATCAGCCTGAAGTGATTTCGGAAAAACTATGGAAAATCGAAGTCTGGATGGCTGCACAGGGTATCGAACCCGATTCCATCCGAATACCAGTCCGAAAGTTAACAACTCACCCACCTAGGGCGGTTCCTGCCAAAAGTTTTGCCCGAATTCTATCTGATTTCAGGTTATAACTTCTTAATAGTGATGCAATTCTAGTGACTTCAACCCAAATTTAGAAGACAGTAATGTATTATAACATACTGCGTATTGGTATCTTGGTATCCATAACCGATTAGATCCAATTCATCTACTGAATCAACACAGGATATTGAGGACTAGGTTTCGAATCTAAGGCAAGGTGTTAATCTCACCACATGATCGAAGAAAACTCGGCGATTAAGAAATCAAATACTATTAGAACTCGCGTCGATGATTCGCGCGCAACACCAGTTTATTCGTAGTATACATTTACAGTAAAGCTTTGAAATACATACTAGTTGTAAAATAAATGGTTAGGATCAGTGAGAAGTCGACTACAAAAGATAGATCCAAGAGGAACACTGGATACGGCGTGGACACAGTAATGAATGGTTTCTGTATGTTCCTTGCTAATAGCGTGTGTACATGTGAACTCCTCTTGTTTGTATTTCTTATTCCGATAAGAGGACTTTCAAATGCGAGCAGTGTCTTTTTAACAGACTTATCGGGTCTTTACACTATTTGAGAACAAGACGTCACGCAAATGAACTCTGCACTGTAAAATTATCAAATCTTCACAATGCTAACGTCTTGCGACAGCGCATAGTTTCCGGCTTCCCCTCATGCTTGATTTCGTAGACTTTGATATAAAACGTTACTAACATCTGAAAATAATACATCATATTTCTGATATACGGGTGCAGAGTCTTAGACACGCAATAAATTCAGTATTGGTCTAATATTTCTGCTTCAAAGATAATACGCATAAATTCTGTGGGCTATTGTACTAACAATTACAATCAGTCTATTGCGAGAACGGTCTCCACGACAAATTTAACTTCATTCCTCCCAATCACGTGATACAGCTTGTCCGCTGAAATCACAATAAACATTTCGACTGAGAGAAGTAACTTACTTTTAAATCTATACTAATTTGTTGTCACTTTTATTTTAATTCCACAGCTTTTCATTCCCCTTATATCCATTAACTTCCAGTATCCATCCTTGAAGTGGCAATGGGCCGGCCATATTTCGTGGAGAAATGAACAGAGATGGACAAAAGCAGTGTCAGAGTGGAGCCCGAGAGATCACCCCAGACTGAGAGGAAGACCATCAGACCTATGGGACAAGGACATTAGCAGGGTTGTTGGAGTTAACTGGCAGAGGATCACCCCAGACCGAGAAGAAGACCACCAGACCGATGGGACAAGGACATAAGCAGGGTTGTCGGAGTTAACTGGCAGAGGATCACCCCAGACCGAGAGGAAGACCACCAGACCGATGGGACAAGGACATAAGCAGGGTTGTCGGAGTTAACTGGCAGACGATCACCCCAGACCGAGAGGAAGACCACCAGACCTATGGGACAAGGACATAAGCAGGGTTGTCGGAGTTAACTGGCAGAGGATCACCCCAGACCGAGAAGAAGACCACCAGACCGATGGGACAAGGACATAAGCAGGGTTGTCGGAGTTAACTGGCAGAGGACCACCCCAGACCGAGAGGAAGACCACCAGACCGATGGGACAAGGACATAAGCAGGGTTGTTGGAGTTAACTGGCAGAGGATCACCCCAGACCGAGAAGAAGACCACCAGACCGATGGGACAAGGACATAAGCAGGGTTGTCGGAGTTAACTGGCAGACGATCACCCCAGACCGAGAGGAAGACCACCAGACCTATGGGACAAGGACATAAGCAGGGTTGTCGGAGTTAACTGGCAGAGGATCACCCCAGACCGAGAAGAAGACCACCAGACCGATGGGACAAGGACATAAGCAGGGTTGTCGGAGTTAACTGGCAGAGGATCACCCCAGACCGAGAGGAAGACCACCAGACCGATGGGACAAGGACATAAGCAGGGTTGTCGGAGTTAACTGGCAGACGATCACCCCAGACCGAGAGGAAGACCACCAGACCTATGGGACAAGGACATAAGCAGGGTTGTCGGAGTTAACTGGCAGAGGATCACCCCAGACCGACAGGAAGACCACCAGACCGATGGGACAAGGACATAAGCAGGGTTGTCGGAGTTAACTGGCAGAGGATCACCCCAGTCCGAGAGGAAGACCACCAGACCGATGGGACAAGGACATAAGCAGGGTTGTCGGAGTTAACTGGCAGAGGATCACCCCAGTCCGAGAGGAAGACCACCAGACCGATGGGACAAGGACATAAGCAGGGTTGTAGGAGTTAATTGGCAGAGGATCACCCCAGACCGAGAGGAAGACCACCAGACCGATGGGACAAGGACATAAGCATGGTTGCCGGAGTTAACTGGCAGAGGATCACCCCAGACCGAGAGGAAGACTACCAGACCGATGGGACAAGGACATAAGCATGGTTGCCGGAGTTAACTGGCAGACGATCACCCCAGACCGAGAGGAAGACCACCAGACCGGTGGGACAAGGACATAAGCATGGTTGTATGAGTTAACTGGCAGATGATCACCCCAGACCGAGAGGAAGACCACCAGACCGATGGGACAAGAACATAAGCATGGTTGTATGAGTTAACTGGCAGAGGATCACCCCAGACCGACAGGAAGACCACCAGACCGATGGGACAAGGACATAAGCAGGGTTGTCGGAGTTAACTGGCAGAGGATCACCCCAGTCCGAGAGGAAGACCACCAGACCGATGGGACAAGGACATAAGCAGGGTTGTCGGAGTTAACTGGCAGAGGATCACCCCAGTCCGAGAGGAAGACCACCAGACCGATGGGACAAGGACATAAGCGGGTTGTCGGAGTTAACTGGCAGAGGATTGCCCAAGATCGTTCGATCTGGAGGAAACTTGTTAAGTTCTACCTGAAATCATGACTTTAAGAGGCCACATCAGTAAATGATTGAACTGGCAGATAATGATATCCATCAAAACTGTATTGTGATAACTTATTGCTTCAGATACTTGAGACCCCACAAGTTTTTCAGAAGGCTTTATTAGTAAGATATCCAACATGTTTTGTCACCTTATGTTCTGCGTAAACCCTTCTTCTTTTACTGATGTATTTGCAAATATCTGTTCCCTTGTGTTATTAATTCAAGTAAATTACTTTGTTTGATTTTACTTGCACTTATACTTTTGTAACTGCAATCCCAACTAAAAGGCATAACTGCACATAAATGCGAAGGGCAAAAATAAAAAAATTAAAATAATGTGAGACTGAGATATACGCAACGTTCGTTTAAATTTACATGTTGGTGTTTGTTTATTTATGACGATTTAATGCATAAATTCATGTAAGGAGAAGAGCATCTGATGTTTACTATCTATTCTTTGTAGCAGTTACTAGAACCAGATCACAACATAACCTAAGAATTTTTTGACAGAGGCTAAGAAACAAGAAACTTTATTAAAAACTCGGAGAAAGTTTACATGAAATGTAAAAAAATCACGAAATGTATCAAAAAAATAAATAATCTGTTTTCGTTTATGAATTTATGCTTTCTTTAGAAACTATTTCATAACAATAATAACTTCCGTCAAAGATTTTAATGGCAGACAGAGATGCGTTGTCATTTTCTCACTGCGAGTCTGGTTTAATCAATGTGTATTCTGTTTACTTCGCACTGCCTGTTGTGGAAGAAGTAGTGAAAAAACGAATGGTAGAGTGGATTTTACTTTGTAAAAAGGTTGTTTTTTAATTTTATTATTATTATTACTATTTTTTTTTTACCACAACCTATGGGGTGGTTATCGGTACGCATTTTAAAAATAGTCACGCACGCTGTGGGTATAACGGGCCTTGTCCTAGTATTTTTCAAAATCCTTCTTGGAAAACTAACCACGGATTTTAATACCTTGCACGCGTGCCTCAGTTATGGTTTCACAGAATTTACCGACCTGTATAGTTTCCTTGCAACGTTTGTTGAACCATTGTGAAGTAACTGTAGTAATAGCGCTATTACATTTCTCTGCTACCTGCTGTATGCAGTGACCACTATATAAAATTGAGATATCAAATGAAATTTCCAAGCATAATATCTAAACTCTGTATCAATGCTCGACTGGAATACTCGGTAAGATAACAAACAACACCATCACAGGACTAGTATCGTCACAGTGATCAGAAAAAAAACTCTTATTTTGGTGAATACACTACAAATTAATCAATTCTCAAGAGGAAGTAGGATGGAAAGTTAGGAATTGAGAAGCTTGCTGATTGCAACTGTGGAGAACATGGCGTAAAATTATTGATTTTGATACTGAATTATTTAACAGGTTTGAAGAATAATTGGCGAAATATCAGGAGTTTCAGTCAAGGGAGCTGCCGTCAGTTAAAGAATTTAAAGGAGATTTCAGCAAAGTAAACAAAAAAATTTGTGGACAGTAAAGAAAATTATTATGTAGAAGTTGAATTCAAAGATGTGGCATTTAAAGTTTTTTACGTTTATAATAATCTGGAGAAAGGTGGTTTAAAAAAAAAAAAATCCATGATATTTCGCTTGTATCATGAGTGAATGAATTAAATATTTAGTTTATTTATTCATCTGAAGTCAAAAAGTAAGAATGATTTCCATCTTCAAACAACATTTTTTTTTTACACTATTCAAGATTGCTGATTTAGAATGAAACTCTATTTTGTCGAATATTTGATAGTTTTCAAAATTCCATTCATTCACTGACGAGAGCTAGAACATATTGATCTATAAGCATTCAATCATCTGGATTTTTAAGGAGAACAAAGTTTCTAAAATGTTTTTGTTTCACTGAAATGTGTACTGGGAACACAAGAAATCTTGAGCGTCAGTAAATGAGATAGTGGTGTCAAATGCTTTACGAAAATCTGACAAGACTCATGTTGTGACAATTATCGAAAACTTTTTATACGTCGCGTTTGAAAAAAAGGCGTACCATTTCGAATATGGGATATATTCATATGAGAGATTTCTTTTCAACCCGTATTTTCGCGGTACTGTATCATCTGCAGCAGACAGGCGTTCGTGGTTGTTTCTGCTTTGTTTTCCTTCTTTAAGTTAGGAGATATTGGTACAATCTTCCAGTCGGAGATACATAATTTCAGTCAAGGGAACCACTAAAAATGGTTATTAAAACGATGTTATTTCTTTTGTGTGCTCTGGAAATACTGTAGCTGGTATTTGTGTTGTCAAACCAAGCGTTTCTGGCCTCGCTTTCGGCAGGACGGTTTCGAATCCCCGTCTGGCATCCAGATTTCTGCTTTCAGGGTTTCTCCAAATCACCGTTCGTAAATGCCAGGATGGTTCTTTCAAATTTTCATGGCCAAATTCCTTTCTTTTCCTAGCGCGCAGTCCTCTACCGCTTCTTATGACCTCGGCGTCGATTAGGCGTAAAGCTAGAAGCAGAAGGATTGGCTAGACAAAATTGTTTGCACCAACTGAAGTTGTTCGTACATTGCTAGATTTCTTAACTGAGTTCTAGTCATATAACTTAGCGGTCTGGTGGCTTAGTGTTTAAGGCCGGTCGTCCGCTGGCAGCGAATAACTACAGGGTGTCCAGAAAAGGACTCCCTGATTTCAAAATTAAATATCTCGAAAACAAAGATCGATAGAGGAATGCAGAAAACGGTATGTTTATTGTGACAGCTGTAAGAAGTGTATACAGCAGTGTTAAATAATAGTTACAAAAGCTGCTAACAGATGGCGCTGTAATCGCCATAGGTAATGCCTAAATAGTGATCCGAAGCTCAGGGCGATCAGTTCCACCATTGAAACGTGCCAATGGTAAACATTTTGAAAACATTGTGATGTGATTGTTTGCAAAGATTGTTTTCATACGATTATTTCACTTATGTATGCTGATATGAACGTACAGCGCCATCTGTTAGCAGCTTTTGTAACTATTATTTCACACTGCTGTATACACTTCTTACAGCTGTCACAATAAACATACCGTTTACTGCATTCCTCTATCGATCTTTGTTTTCGAGATATTTAATGTTGAAATCAGGGAGTCCATTTCTGGACACCCTGTATAAAATGCGAAGTTGAATTTCAAAATGTTTGCGGGGTAGGGCGCCCAACACAGGTTCAGCCTAAGGGTCTACTCATCCTAAATACGGCCCTGAATCTTGTAATGTTTCGCGAGGGCAAGGTATAGTCTGTTTTTACGAAATGTAAGTCATTGTGCATTTTATAAAAACGCCCCATTCGCTTGATGTGAAGCAACAATGACGGGTCGGCAATGTGTGTCGGACGTATTTCGGCTGCAGTGGACGAGGTTAATCGGACGAAATTGTCGGCCGTCAAATCGGGCGTTTCGGGCGAAATTCTGTTCCAGTGGACGATCGGCCTATGATGTCTGGCTCGGGATCGAAAGGTCTCCGGCCCGAATCCCTGTCTCGGCGGGGATTTTCATAGGCCCTTAACCCAACCTTCACCTCTGGAACAGCTTGATGTGTAGTACGTCAAAACGCTTCCGTGGTTCGGATTCCAAGTTAAACTGTAGGTCCCCCGTACCCGGTAGTATTACCGGGCAAGCTTAAAGTGGCTATGATAGGGGTGGAATGCGCAGCCAATAGAAACGCTGTCACCAGGTCATTACGACCACACGGAACTATTATCATTATAAGTCATATAACTAAAATAATTTTTTTCTGGTTGATATTGAAAGCAGCAACCAGTCTCACTTTGTTCTTATTATGATTTTTTAACCATTACCGGTTTCAAGCAAGACGCTTATCATCAGATGATTTGCAAACCATCTGATGATAAGCATCGAGCTTGAAACCGATAATGGTTAAATAAACATAATAACAACAAATTGTGACTGGTTGCTGCTTTCAATATCAACCCAAATTTGATATCACAGTCGCGGATTTCCACCAATCCATCATGGAAAAAATGTTATTAATAATTATTTTATTTATATTCTGGCTACAAGATTTGTTAAAACAGCATCATGTTACGTGTATGTGTCTATTTATACCTTCAGTTAATTACTTCATGAAAGCTCCAAGCACGGATAAGGACGAAGTTCCCCCACCAGAATGGTTAATGACAGGCATTGTTTGAGAGTCATTTATAGATCAGCAAACTGTGAATTCTTTTTCTGGGTTTTTCAGTTGCATTATGTATGTTTAACGACGAACGAATTATCTTAAAAGATTCAACGCGTTTGCATCTCGGTGAGATAAAATTTAGATTGCTGTGGCGGTGGACGGCTGTTTATCTGATGGCTACCTTGACGTCGCGTGATGTGGTCAAGGAGTCGCCGCTCGTGTCAGGGTCAAGCCAAGCTTCGATCCTTCAAGCAGGTCACAGTTGCATAACCTACACAAAGAGATGGAATCGCGTGTACCCAACATTCTACTTTACCGCTGTTCGATACTCCCACATGAAAGTGCCTACTGGACCTCCGAGTGTAAAGTGTTCGACGGTCATCCACTAAATCAGAATTCATGTCTTTTTTTTCCTTAAACAAGAAACTGAGAAGACGGTTTTTAGGATGTGGGGGATATCACTGCAGTATGTTGGCATGACATACAGTACAATGATTAAAACTGTACTGTCCTATGTTCCTTAACTTGTTACATTCCTCCTTTCTCGTGAAGGGCTTCTCCAGCACTTGATTAGATTACAAAGAGCAAAAATACGGAAAACGTACTAACATTCTTGTTTCCAAAACTGTACTAATTTGCAATAAATTTAATTATTTTCTACTCATTCCTCAAATTAAAGCAAACGTTGGTCTATAGATCAAATACGAAATAGAGCGCGACCCTCATCTGAAGTCCATGGAATTATCATGGGAGATTTTTACTGAGGTTCACATAATGTTATGAAATCAAGCAATTGTTCTAGTCACCAATAAATCTTGTAGAAAATTTCCCTCCCAAAAGTCTGATTAAGCGTCTGGTATTTCTGGACAAATGCAGTCCAATGAAATTTGGTAATCAGATTTGTCAAACTTTTATTTTTGTAATATTTAGTACGCTAAATCTTTTCAATTTCTATAAAACAGAAATTCGAAAACTTTGCTATACTTTGAAAAAAAAAAACTTACAGTTTCAAACATCGAAATTGTTAAAAGAAATTTTAATTAAAAAAGTCAGATTCAAGAAGGTGACGGCCTTTCACTTAAAATTTAACGAAATACTTTTTTCGGTGATTGAGACCTTAACGCACGTCATCAATAAGGCCATTAAAGATAGGATTTTTGTAAAGAAACCATGCGGCATCCATTAGGAGTGATTCTGGAAAAAAACCGGACGTTGCGGCTCACTCGTCAGGTTCAATGCTGCAAACAAATTTGGGTTTGTATTATAATAACAAAACTAGTCGTTTGGATGTTGGATTACCCAGAGTGTGCATCGTTTTCCTAAAGGTAGCCATACACGATCGCTCCATCCGTCCAAATGGAGCGATGTCACTCCATTATAGCGTTGTGTGGGGAAACTGATGTGGATGACGTGGAGCGACAGGATTATTTGGATATCCGGTCAGTCCAATATCCATCAGTTTCGTCCATCATGCCATCAAGTGACGGTGTGTGGGGAAAACCACGTGGAGCGACACCAAGCCATCACACCAGTCGTCTCGTGTATGGCGAAACTGCGGTCCAAACTCTTCTCATTCTGTCACCGACCACCGAGCAGACATCAGTGCCTTGAGTGGACTATGCACTATTGTACCATTTCTTTTTTGTTTTGAACCTGCTATAGAAATATTTGTTTTGCTACTAGTTAAATATTATTTTGAATGTAGGATTGAAAACAATACAGTTTTAAATATTATTAAGTAATAATTAGAGCGATATTATTTTATATCCTTTTTTAAATAAATAATAATTCTGTCTCAATATTTGTGCTGAAGATTATTGAGAAGTATAAGGACTTTCCATGCTTGTAGGATCTGTAATCCTGACTACCATGACAAAATATAAATAATTGTGGCAATAGCTCAATTGCTAATATTATTTAAAAGTAAAGACATAAACGCCAACAGAGAAACCGTGTTGGAGGAAAAAAGATCATAGTATGATAAGATTAATTTTATGTGAGCCTACTTGTACTACATTTGACGTACCTGTCACTATTTTCAGGCTTCTAAAGTATTTCAATGTAATATATCTGTTTTATAATCATTTTCTAGTATTTTTAAAAGTTTTAGTAATATTGCAGAGCTTATTTTTCATAATTTCGCACTTTTTTGGGGGTCAATTTAAATCTCAGGACTTTTATTCAGTATTCTATAGTTTGAATATACTTTAAAATTATTGGGCTCATTTTATTTAGTACTTGGCATAACTAGATTGTTGTATAGCAAATTGACAACCTATTGTTGCTTGCTTTGCCTCTTTTTTTCATTGTCGTGGCTGACTGGAGTGATGGAATGATTGTGTATGTGCTACGCTTATGGATGTCATCCGCATGGATGTCATCCATATGGATGACATCCAAATGGAGCGATCGTGTAGGTCACCTTTAGTGTATACAGCCGTTTAGTGGAGCAGAAGTTTTACCATGCACTGTATTGTGATGGTTCCAGGTTGATGTCAACTCAACGTAGTGCCCCAGAATGATGTGGTATGAAAATTTAGGAAACATTTTCCTTTAGTGTTCTGGATTATCAGTTACGCTATCTCTATCAATATACAGATTAAAAAAAACAACTATTTTTCAAATGGTGTATTGTATCTCACTCCTGCTAATGTCCGTGGTGCGTGTGTTAATAGCTTCCTTCCCTTACGGTTATGAAACAACTAGATTGGTAACAGTACTACTATTTCAAAGCTTCATCGCAAATTTTATAGTGAGTGTTTTCACACTGACCAGAAAGCTTTCTGTAATTTTAAAGGCTTCATACAGTGGGAGAAATGTCATTCACCAGTGTTGGCGATGTAAATGATGAATGATGGGAATGTAGTAGCGTCGTGGGTGGCAGTAACGCTCTGATCTCGCATTAGGTAGGACATGGGTTCAAATCCTCGTCCAGCCATCCCGATTTCGGTTTTCCAATTTCCGGAAACCGCTCTATGCGAATACCGGGATAATTCCTTCATAATGCCATGGTTGAATTCCTTCCCGGTCCTTGGGCGTTAAGCCACAAGCAAACAAATTAAGTGTACTCTTTCGACGAGGTTTGTCCCATAAAGTTCTTGGCATGCCCAGGAAAACGAAACAGTAGAACCGTTCGAAACCTGCATATAATTCTTGAGTAATTTGTAGAATGTTTTCCAAAATTATAACATCCTGGAATGTATCCTTATTTAGTTACGGGTGCTGAAAGTGGACAAGTTGTAGGTTTTTCTGTAAATTGAAAAGAAATAAATTCATGTTGCGATTAAATATTTGTGTAAAACAGACATGACACATTGCACCAGTACAGGAGGGTGCCTACAACATGGGGGAGAACCAGCACTGTAGATACGAAGGCCGCTGGAGACGATCACTCAGGAATATTTCGATATTGTGCATGAGGCAGTGATGATAGATGGAAGGTTAACAAGGAGATAAGTTGCATTCCAAGAACAGAAGCAAATCTGAGAGTGTTCTTGCACATGAGAAAGGCTTTCACCCGTTAGGTACCGAAACTTGAATCAGAAGTAGTGATCAGGTAGATGCATATAAAAAATCTGGTCTACTATCAAGCCAATCCATGAGATTTCGATGAACCATATGTAACTATGGACCAGACATTGGCGCATCACTTTATCAAAGAAATTAAGGAAAAGTCAGTGTAGTGGAAAGGAAATGGACAGTTTTTAGAGTGTACTGCTTTTAGATTTTCTAAAAAAATGCGAAAACAACAAGTAGGTACATTATCCTAACCATGTGAGGTATTTGCGAAAGCTCTCAAGGAAAAAAAAGAGTAACAAGTCTTCAAAAAGTTGCTATTATCAAGGCCACGAGTCACATGTGGCTTACTGCGTCGCTTCAATTCTTTAATGTGAGTTTCATTTGGTACCAAATCCCCTCAGTTTAGCCGATCTGCCATCACGGGCTTATCCTCAAACTATGAAAAGTTTCTGTATGGTATCTATTTCAAGTCAGATGAGGACGTCATTTGTACTGTCACATTCTTTCCCTCTTGAATTTTTTTGAAACATTGGAATGACATTGGAGGCAGTTTGTGGAAACACAGACCACAACTTCTTTTCTTTAAAAAAAAAATGTGAATTACCAGGTATGTACTAACTGGACGAGTCTCATATGTTACAGCGTCTACTAATCTTCTTTCAAGTCGCACCCAAGTTTTTCCGCGTTCCGCCCTGGCATTCGCGTGAATCCTGTTTCTAATTCATAATTTTGGTGTCCCATGGTTCCACAAAATCGCTGGAATCGTTCGTTGATAAAGGAAATGGCTGATTTCCTTCCCGTCCCTTGTATTCTGGTTCTAATGACCCCGCTATCGCGAACCGTAAAGCACACTTAAAAAAAAACTTTGAATTTTGAAATTTTTTCTTTATTTTACTCCTTGCTTTTCTGTGCATTAATTCCGAACTACCAGAATTATGGCAGGGATCTTAGATCATCAATATCAATCGCTTTGACAGCTATGGTCCCGTATTCGGGAGGAGGCGGGTTCGAATCCCCGTCTGGCGATCGAGATTTGGATTGTCCATGGTTTTTCCCAAATAACTCCAGGCGAATGTCAGGAAAGTCCCTTCAAAACGCCATCGCTGAATTCCTTCCCATTAGAAAAATACGCTCCGACATAGCCCCGAGTATTACAGGGTACGATTGTCGAGCATTTGCACGCGACTTCGCCTGCGTGTACCTGGAAATGTGTCTGGTATGATTCAAAACTAAAAAATCAGAAACCGAATATAGAAAAGAAAATGAAATGACAGATGTTGTCACACCAAAGAAATATACTTTCATCAAATTTTACTGGTGTGGAAAATGAATTAGTATAAACTTTGCAAAAAATAAATAAGAAATGTAATGCTTCGTATAGCAAATAGTTGCGAAAGAGAAAGCAGGCAAGAATTTTTTTTTTTTTTTTGCCTAAGTGGGCATCAAATCTGAGACCGCAAGCACAGGAATGTTACGCGACGCCTTAACATGTGTAGCTATTCAGATGAAATAGTTTAACGACTTTACTACTGAAAAACAATGAGAAATTTGTAAGTGGGATTTCTTATAAATGGAGGATTAACAGTGGAGAATGGCATTAGCAAGAGATACCCTAGATGTTATAGTATTACTATGTTCTTAACGAAGAACTCTCCCTGGGAACTTAAAGAAACAATTGAAATATGGTGCTAATAACTATTGAGGTTAAGAACAGATTTTCTTTAAGTGCTCTGGTGCCCGGCCATGTAGATTAGTAAACTAGACAATAAGTTCAAACTATCGAAACCCTATCCAGTCGGTTCTGTACTTTTTGCGTGACACCGGATCAATGAAACGAACAAACACAGTTCCTTACAGATTTACACACTGAAGAGCCAAAGAAACTGGTACACCTGCCTAACTAATATCGTGCAGAGCTCCCGAGAGCACGCAGACGTGCGGCAACACGACGTGGCACGGACTCGACTAATGTCTGGAGGGAATTGACACCACGCATCCTGCAAGGCTGTCCATAAATCCGAAAGAGCATGAGGGGGTGGAGATCTCTTCTGAACGGCACGTTGCAAGGAACCCCAGATATTCTCAACAATGTTCATGTCTGGGGAGTTTGGTGGCCAGCAGAAGTGTTTAAACTAAGGAGAGTGCTCCGGGAGCCACTCTGTAGCAATTCTGGACGTTTGAGGTGTTGCATTGTCCTGCTGGAATTGCCAAAGTCCGTTGGAATGCACAATGGACATGAATGGATACAGGTGATCAGCCAGGATGCGTACTTACTTGTCACCTGTCAGAGTCGTATCTAGGCGTATCAGAGGTCCCATGTCACTCCAACTGCACACGCCCCACACCATTACAGAGCCTCCACAAGCTTGAGCAGTCCTCTGCTGATATGTAGGGTACATACCCGTACACGTCCATCCGCTCGATACAACTGAAAACGAGACTCGTCAGACCAGGCAACATGTTTCCAATCATCAACAGTCTAATGTCGGTGTTGACGGGCCCAGGCGAGGCGTAAAGCTT
Source organism: Vandiemenella viatica (assembly GCA_031002005.1). Classification (NCBI taxonomy): domain Eukaryota; kingdom Metazoa; phylum Arthropoda; class Insecta; order Orthoptera; family Morabidae; genus Vandiemenella; species Vandiemenella viatica. The sequence goes on from CM061921.1 coordinate 364,099,387, forward strand.
TGTGTCGTGCACTCAGCAATGGTATACGAGTGGGCCTTCGCTTCCGAAAGTCCATATCGATGATGTTTCGTTGAATGGTTTGCACGCTGACATTTGTTGATGGCCCAGAATTGAAATCCGCAGCAATTTGCGGAAGGGTTACACTTCTGTCACGTTGAACGATTCTCTTCAGTCGTCTTTTGTACCGTTCTTGTAGGATCTTTTTCCGGCCGCAGCGATGTCGTAGATTTGACGTTTTACCGGATTCCCGATATTCATGGTGCACTCGTGAAATGGTCGTACGGGAAAATCCCCACCTCATCGCTACCTCGGAGATGCTGTGTCCCATGTCTCGTGCACCGACTATAACACCACGTTCAAATTCACTTAAATCGTGATAACCTGCCATTATAGCAGCAGTAACCGATCTAACGTCTGCGCCAGACACCTGTTGTCTTATATAGGCGTTGCCGACCGCAGCGCCGTACTCTGAGTGTTTAGGTATCTGTGTTTGCAAACGCATGCCTATATCAGTTTCTTTGGGTCTTCAGTGTATATGTACGGATTCGACGAAGAAATAAATCAGTTATTTTTGAAGGAAAATTTCCAAAAGACTTCACGAAATATAAGACTGACATCAGAAAGTGTACATTTCGTGTAGTACAACTACAATATTGACAACTGATATTTTAAAATACTCTATAGGGGCCGTTTGGACTTATAAACGTTTAATACGAAGCAAATACCATCTAGCTTCAGTTTCAAGAATATTGGACATACATTCAAATAATTATTCCAAAACATGGATCGAGGCTTTATCGCTTTTGGTGTCAGGGAATTCATTGAATTCATTTCTAGTAGAGAGTTCTTCAAATCTACTTGTTTCTTTTCAATCCAGGAATAACAGCGGTTATCGGATTAGAGATAGTCATTTTTTGAAGTGAAACTACGGTAGCGTCACGCGATACAACGCCCTGCGCATGCGCACTTCACGTTCTGCACATGCGAACTTCACGATACTTTGATGCAAGCAGCTACTATGGCGTCGCTGTCACTTAAGCTCATGTTAAACACTGAGTTTCACTACATTATTTTGACTAAGTTTATGTTTTCTATGCATAAGTGTGAATATATGTGTTTCATCATTACTCCTAAGCGTTATCAAAAATTTTAAAGCTTCAGTTGCTTCATTATTCATTGAAAATCACGTGATGACGTCAGACGGTACATTTACATCCGGAGAAGTCACCATTAATATACAATAACACATGCACCAGTACTTTTAGTAGCTTTTTGTTTATTTACATCTGTTTAATTTCTATATGAGAATAACTTGCACAAAGTTCCTATTTACTGCGCAAATGCAATAAACTCAGTATCGTTCGTCCACTCGAGTACAAAAGAAACATCATAAACATAAAAAAACAGACACAAAATACATAGGAAAAATAAAATACATAGAATTTCACTTCTTGCCCTGATGCAGGCACCAGTTTCTTTTTTTTCCAGACTCACTGACCAACATGCAAATGCAGACACGTTGACGAGGCTACCAGTGGGTCAGTATCGATGTTCCGTGAGAAACAGAACGCCTACTTGCATCTGGACATCCAGGATGTGAAAACGGTCCTACTTTTCCTTGTTAGCCTAGATGTCCAACTAAGACCATACTTTGCGAAGAGTTGATGACAATTTAAAAATTTTGGGTGACACGGTACAACCTTGATACAACAGATACTAATTTTTCAATGCTAACAGATCCCGTGTGTTTTTCAAGTACAGTGGTAACCTAAGGAAGTATGGGAAACATTACAGGAAGGAAATCTTCAAATAGTTTCTACCAAGAACTTTTTTTACAGGTCGTGCTATGATGATCGGAAACCGTGATCCATAGTATTTAAATGAAAATTTGTTAAGAAATGATGTGTTGTCTCTGGATTAGAATTAAGAGCCTTGGAACCAGACCCACAAAGATTCAACATTGCTGCTACTCGGTTCAGTGATTTATTTTCATCCGATGCGAGACCAAAATGCCTTTAACTACCACAACAGGCACAATTCGAGTTTCGTAAACTATCATTGTTACAAAGAATCTTACTAATTTCTTGACGTCTTACAATGATAGACAGTCGTATCAGTTTCACTTTTTTTAATCAGATCCGCTCTCCTCTTCCAAGCCAAAATAACGGTGAGGAACATCCATTGACGACGATGGTTGCCCAGTGATCAATGTGTTACAAGCTTTGGGCAACTCATCTAAGAGTGCTTGACAGAGATGTTACAGTCCTCACGCCTCAAGAAGGGCTATATCAGATAATTCAAGGAAGATCTTCTTCGGTGTCCAGCTTTGATAGATGTCAGTGTAGCTACCATGATCATAGGGTATCAAGAATTCATAAGACGGTAAGTCCACCTGACTATAAAATCCACTTGAAACTTACATTACAGAGTTATACTAAACCAATCTGCCGTCTTCTTGGGTGCCCAATTTCAAACGACCTTATAATGAATTGAACAGTGTGAATCCTTCCCCCGGGATAATCCAGCCGTTGCAGCAGAAAAGACGTTCATACCTAGGGTGAAACCGAATAATCAGGAGGAACCTGTAGGCCCAGCACCAACTGTGTTGTAACAGGCAAATGAAGTGGTACACATCACAGTCTGAGTGTGAGATGAATGGTTTTAAATGAATTAAGTTTTTCTAAGAGATGTACATTGATATATCCTTAGCAGAAAGCTAACCCAGTTAAAATGTTGTTTACACACAATATTTTGACGACTGGACTCTCCGTCGTTATCTTAAGGTGAAAAGTGAACAAGGTAGAAAATTGAATTTTAAAGTTTGCTGATAGCGCGTTATTGAAAAACTGAGATGGCAATCGATGATGTTTTTACGTTGTTAGCAGCCGTCTCAGATTTCATTAGCACCCCGTGGAAGAAAAAACACGGAACGTAGACGACGAGCAGCCTCAATAACCAACATCCAATCACAATCCCAGTTTGCAAGATCAGAGGCGAGGCGAATCCACAAAATTCTTTCCTCACCCATCATTTCCAAAATACGTTCAATTCGTACTCTATATGTCCACTTAATTTTCAACATCTTCCTATAGCACCACATTTCAAATGCTTCAATTTTCCTTCTTTCTGGGATTCCTAACGTCCATGTTTCGCTACGCTAAAGTGCTGTGCTTCACACATAGAGTCTTAAAAAGTTCTTTCTGTGTCCCTGATTTGAAACTAAAAAATCCTCTTTTTCAAGAAGGTTCTTTCCGCTAGTGCTGATCTCCTTTTAACATCATTCCTGCTTCGGCCACCAATTGTAATTTTACTTCCTAATTAACAGAATTCGCTTACTTCTCATATTGCTTATGATCCTATTTTTATATTTAATCTGCTATCACTTCTGGTACTTTTCATCACCATTTTGTTGCTTATATTTAGTCCAAAATCTTCCTTAAGTATTTTTTTCCTGCCATTCAGATTCTGAGTCTGCTCTGCTAACAGGACAATGTCATCAGCAAATCGTAACATGCTGATTTCTTGTCCTTGAACACTTATGCCACATTCAGATTTTCCTTTTATTTCCTTAATTGCTTCATTTACATATAAGTTGAATACTAAAGAGGAAAAACTGAAGCGTAATATTTCATTACCAGCTTTGATTATTTATCTCTTTTCTGCATTCTATTCGTCCTCAGTTGAGCTCCTTTCAAAGTAATTTCTTAGATACACATATACCATCTCTGCAAATCTTTCCCTCGTGTTATATTGTTTAAATTTGTTCACTTCCAGTCTGATCTGCTTGTGTTGATTCTTTATTCTCTTGAAATTAAGCCTACACTTCATAACTATTAAATTGTGGTCAGAGTCTTATGTCGGCTACTGGGATTGCTTTACAGTCTAGAACTTGATTCTTTAATCACTATTTGACTGATATAATCTAGCTGATATTTACCTGTATTCCCTGGACTTTTCCAGGGCATATCTTTCGCGCATGATTCTTAAATAGTGTGACACCACGATTAGTTTTATATTTTTCACATAATTCTAACAACCTGATTCGTCGCTAATTTCTTTCTCCTACAGTATACCAAAACATCCGACACTATTCTTCTCTTTCCCTTCTCCCACTGCCGCATTACGATCACCATTGATTATTAGATTATCTTCCAACATCCCATATTGGATTAATCCTTCAATTTCATCATGTATTTTATTTATTTCGTTGTGACTTTGGCATATTAACTTGTACTAACGTGACTGGAGAAGGATTAGTTTTGACCCTGATCAAAATAATCCTGTCACCAAACTATTTGTAATAACTCACCAGTTTCTCTACTCTCTTGGTCATTACATATCCCACAACCAACTTGTTGATAATGAAAGTGATCATAGCAAATAATATTAGAATGTAAAACTTTCAGGAAGGTAACTCTAGGTTCAATGTAGAAGTATAGACACAAGCTCATTACGGGAAATACACTCCTGGAAATTGAAATAAGAACACCGTGAATTCATTGTCCCAGGAATGGGAAACTTTATATACACATTCCTGGGGTCAGATACAACACATGATCACACAGACAGAACCATAGGCACATAGACACAGGCAACAGAGCATGCACAATGTCGGCACTAGTACCGTGTATATCCTCCTTTCGCAGCAATGCAGGCTGCAATTCTCCCATGGAGACGATCGTAGAGGTGCTGGATGTAGTCCTGTGGAACGGCATGCCAAGCCATTTCCACCTGGCGCCTCAGCTGGACCAGCGTTCGTGCTGGACGTGCAGACCGCGTGAGACGACGTTTCATCCAGTCCCAAACATGCTCAATGGGGGACAGATCCGGAGATCTCGCTGGCCAGGGTAGTTAACTTACACCTTCTAGAGCACGTTGGGTGGCACGGGATACATGTAGACGTGCATTGTCCTGTTGGAACAGCATGTTCCCTTGCCGGTCTAGGAATGGTAGAACGATGGGTTCGATGACGGTTTGAATGTACCGTGCACTGTTCAGTGTCCCCTTGACGATCACCAGAGGTGTACGGCCAGTGTAGGAGATCGCTCCCCACACCATGATGCCGGGTGTTGGCCCTGTGTGCCTCGGTCGTATGCAGTCCTGATTGTGGCGCTCACCTGCACGGCGTCAAACACGCATACGACCATCATTGGCACCAAGGCAGAAGCGACTCTCATCACTGAAGACGACACGTCTCCATTCGTCCCTCCATACACGCCTGTCGCGACACCACTGGAGGCGGGCTGCACGATGTTGGGGCGTGAGTGGAAGACGACCTAACGGTGCGCGGGACCGTAGCCCAGCTTCATGGAGACGGTTGCGAATGGTCCTCTCTGATACCCCAGGAGCAACAGTGTCCCTAATTTGCCGGGAAGTGGCGGTGCGGTCCCCTACGGCACTGCGTAGGATGCGACGGTCTTGGCGTGCGTCCGTGCGTCGCTGCTGTCCGGACCCAGGTCGACGGGCACGTGCACCTTCCACCGACCACTGGCGACAACATCGATGTACTGTGGAGACCTCGCGCCTCACATGTTGAGCAATTCGGCGGTACGTCCACCCGGCCTCCCGCATGCCCACTATACGCCCTCGCTCAAAGTCAGTCAACTGCACATACGGTTCACGTACTCGCTGTCGCGGCATGCTACCAGTGTTAAAGACTGAGATGGAGCTCCGTATGCCACGGCAAACTGGCTGACACTGACTGCGGCGGTGCCCAACCGCTGCGCAGCTAGCGCTCTTCGACTGCCAACACTGCTGTTCCTGGTGTGTCCGCTGTGCCGTGCGTTTGATCATTGCTTGTACAGCCCTCTAGTAGTGTCCGGAGCAAGTATGGTGGGTCTTACACACCGGCGTCAATGTGTTCTTATTTCAATTTCCAGGAGTGTAGCATGAAAAACTTGTTTCAGCAGTTGGGTTAAAAACGATGCAACTCTGGAACAATTCAATGAAACACTCGTAAATATATCCAGTTCTAGTCTTTATGGAGCACACTAGAGGGGCAAATACGAAAACGATCCAACGATCCACTGCTTTTGAATAGTTGAACACTCAATTATTTCTTCACTGTCAGCGCATTGCTGTCAGCTAGCCGCACACAAATTGCCGTAGTAAGAGCAGTGTAGCTGTCAATAGTTGGAAGTGAAACCCAACAAAAAGTACTTTGTTACAATTACTTAAAATGTAAATATCTTGGCATTACATTTGATAACAAGCTTAACTGGGCAGGATACATTGGACAGGTGGCAGGAAAAGGTTTCAAAATTCTGCTGTACTTGTTGGAGAGAGTGATGAGGGGATGTACAAGAGAAGTAAAGGAATTGGGGTACAAAACTTTGGTCAGACCATAGCTCGAATATGGTAGTGCAGTATGGGACCCACATTTTGAGTATCAAATACAGGAGTTGGAGAGGGTGCAAAAAAGTGCTGCTCGATTTGTTTCTGGAAATTATCGCAGAATGCAATGACTAACATATATGATAAAAGAGCAAGACCGGAATGAGATTCATTGCAAGACAGGAGAAGGGTGAAGAGGGTCATGGTAGTGTACAGGGCATATACTGGCGATGAGGCATGGAAAGATATCGGTGTAGGTATGAAAAGTAGTGCATGGAAGGGAAAAGATGACCATGACCACAAGCTGGCACTCGATTTCAGGCACAAGGGTGTGGGAAGATTCTCTTTTTTAGGTAAGGGTGTCAGGGATTGGAATAAGTTACCAAGGGAAATGATGAATAATTTACCTAAAACGTTGAAAGAATTTAAAGTTAAAATTTGTAGAGGGTAAATGTAGGTGGGTGAAGGAAAGGGGCAAGATGGGTGTGTAGGGAGGTTGCCACCGGAGCGTGCGCTCCATCGCAATTAAATTAAGTTATTTCTGCTGTAATTTTGGTTTGCGATGGTGATTTGAGAGAGAGACACGAGGGTGGCTTATGGTCACATTTGCGTTAGATAATCAAAAGCTGTACACTTAAAGCTACGAAAAAACTCCATTATTTTCTTACCATCTCAAATCTTCAAAATTTGAAAAATCTATTATACTGGGATTGGAACGTTTGGTCAAGCATTTGATTGAACATGGCGGGCGAGGAACAAGAAGATATTTGACCATGGCTTTTTGCCTGCATTCCCCAGGGTTGATTTCTGGAAACCAGAGAAAACCGAAATTTGGATAGCTGGATGAGGATTCGAACCGACGTCCTCCCGATTAACAGGCGTGTATAGCAGGACAGTTTAAGTTGTTTGCAGAAATTACCGTAGAACGCAATAAAGCCTACATTGGTGATGAGGCTTGAATGGACATAGAGAGTAGAGGAATACAATGCGTAAGGGAAGAGACGACCATAAATAAAAACTAGAACTTGATTTCAGCCATACTGTAGTGGCTAACTGGACAAGAATGAAAGATCGAGGAAGTTCCTGAATAATTTACCCCAAACAGTGAAACAACTTAAAGTAAAAATGAGTGTAATGCGAAATTATATGTGTAGGGGAATTGCCACAGGGGCATAAGCTCCATTTTAATTAATATATCGGCCAGCCACACACAATACTCTGAATTGCAGATTAGTATGTTTATAAATGCCTACCAGTATCCGGCTTCTCAGATTTGAATAATGTTGCTGTCAAGTCGACGATCAGTTTTGTCGAAAGTTTTCGTGTGGCTGTTAGTGAGTGTCCTGGTGGAGCCTTGTTGCCACGCGATCTTATGCTAAGGAGCCCAAAAATAATTAGTGACCGGACAATGACCTGCCACCTGTCCATTCCTCTGACCCACACTAAGAAAATCATTAATGAAAAACGAAAATATTTTCGACCACATTTCGGCGATATATCTACGAATGTTTCACATCAAAATACGTCTCGACACTTGAAAAACAGCGTGAAGATTTCCAAATGACTGCAGCAGACGAAACCATTTTTTAAAGAACTAAACTCGGGAATATCGCAATCATTAAAAAAAAGTTAAACCAGTTCGAAATGTTGTCAATATTGATTTATTAAAAAATAATAAAAGACCTGCCCTGAATTAAAACGTGTCATTCAGCTACAATAAAAACTGATATTTATTTCTCGTATGCACATTTACATATCATTAACAACAATACTGCATTCATATTTGTCAAATACACACATCGAATCACAAACATTTTAAAAAAGAAAAAGAAACAAGGCATATAGACAACTAAGTACAAAAACAAAAATTCACTTAACACAGACATGCAAAACCTCACAATTAACAACCACAGACACGACAGCCTCATTCTGAAAGAAAACTATCAAATTCAGAACGCAATAATCTGTGGAGACAGGTACTGAATGGCCATATAAATCTAAACGCTGTTCAAGCAAATAAAAACACATTAATACTACAGAAAGTAAAGTACAATAAACACCATAGATAAATAAACCCACTAAACACATACATTCACGTACTGTACCATACATATAACTGGCGCTATCAGCACACCACCATAACAGTAAGAGAACAAGATGGCCACCGTAAACAAGAGATCGTCGATAAGGCGCAATGTTTACATCTAGCTAGCAACATTTAAGACAAATAGATTTAGCGAAAACACGCCTTGGGGAGAGGTTTGGCTACGAACAATGATGACACCAATCTAAATAGTAAGTTATAAAGAATCTGTAAAGGTCTCACTTTCGGATTATGCTAAACATCTACATTAATATTATAAATGCGAAAGTAAGTCTCTCTCTCTCTGTCTGTTACGTTTTCACGTGTAAACGGCTTAACCGATCTTCATGAAATTTGACAAAGAAATACTATTTACCATCTGAAAGGACATTGGATACTTTTTATGTATAAATAATATATTTTGCCATTTACTTTTGAAAACTAACTGAGCAGTAACAGTCAGACGCATAGCGTGTCTAAGACCCTCTTCATACTGCGCAATTCTCAGGCGACGTGACGAAGACTCGTGTATTTTGATAGTGTCCAGCAAATCATTTCCAATGTTGTGTAATGGACAGGTGTAATCTACGCGTATCCCACGAGTTTCATACCAGTCTCACACGACCTGCAAGAAAGTCGGCCGCCAGTCGCGTCTCTTGTGAAACATGGTGGATGACCAGGCGTTCAACGTTAAGTTGAGAAAAGAGTGCGTGTAATTAGTATCCAGTAATTTTCTTTATCATTTAAAACTATTTAAAACGGGTTTAAATTCATATTTGGCTTTAATAGACTGTTGTGTAAGATTCTGACAGTGCTAGATTGTTACTTGTTCTCATTGTCGGGGACAGCGCAATATTATTCAGTTCAAAGTGTGGAGGGTACATTCAGTCATAATCGTTTCGTTAGTTTAAATAGTTAACAAGCAATATTAATCATAACAGCATATTTTTGTAGTAATCAGTCAGATGAATATGTAATCAATGAACAGTTTAATAAAAAACAGAAGTTAAATTTACTTTTTGTGTGTGATCATTTGTACAGTTGCATCGTGCTATTTGATAATTATGTATTGTGGGGGAATGCTTTCTTCCGGAGTAAATATCGACTCTTGTTGGGAATGTGTGTTTTAACATAAAAAATCATTTAATTACTTAATACCACATTAAAAACATTGCACGTTTATTTACTTTTCATTATTTCTGAACGCGAGTACTAATTTCAAAATTGCAAAAGTGATCATTTCTTTTATTATTATTTTTTATTTACCTACTCTTTATTACGTTTTTCCCTTCATTTTCTCTTGTATCTTTGATTTAAGAATGGCTACACAATCTTCGAATAATTCATTTTTCTATAATAGTTGTAGTATGAATAGGCGTTACTAGCATCATCATCACTTGATGAAAAACAGGGATGTTTATGGACCGAGCGTGGTGGGTGAACGGTTAACGTTCTGGCCTCGCATTCGGGAGGACGCGGGTTCGAATGCCGGGATGCTTCCTTTAAGAATGCTATGGCCGAATTCCTTCCAGTCCGATCCCGCCTCTAATGACCTTAGCCGTCGACGAGGCGTAAAGCCATAAGTAACAAAAGAAAAAAAAGGGATGTTTATTACAACGACGCTTGCCACGCTAGAGTCTTGACAGTATCCTCAGGCATCTCGAGTCTCCGTCTCGTCGCAGGGTGAAGAGAGCCTAAGTCAGGGCGGGTCAGTGGTTAGGGCGCTTGCTTACCAAGTTCAAATCCCGGTGGAGGCAGGAGTTTTTAACAGTTGTTTTTGGTCATATGAGCCATGCCTGACAGTTCCGTTGTTCGGATTCCACGTTAAACTGTGGGTCCAACCAATTCCTTCCGGATCTCCCGGCCAACAATGACATATGCGCTTACTTTTTTATGCTGTATTGTGTATGATCTACACCAATAATATTAAAAATGCGAAAGTAACACTCTGTCTGTTTGCTACATTGACGAATAAACGGCTATACCGTTATTGATGAAATTTGACAAGGAAGTATTTTGTATCTTTAGGAAGGATACACTATACTTTATTCGGGATAAATAACACTTTTTGTCACTAAATTTTGACAACGTACCGAATCTAGACAGACAGACAGACCACACCTGTAATTTTATATCAGTGTATCAGCTGTTCATAAATTTCGTTTACAGACAAAACATGTTATATAGTACAGATGTTGATTTTCCCTGCACCAGACTATTGCTTCGTGTCTACCTAAAAGTTTCTGGCATCTGTATATTTGGTCTTCTTTTATTTACATGCCACGCGGGCATAAATAATTCTTAAGTTATAGCTCTAGCAGAGCACGAACAGCTAAAGTTATTAGAACCCAAGAATCTGATGCCCATGCTGAAGAAAGAAGAGAAGACCAAGCTGTAATTGAAGTTAAACCTCCCTCCCCACCTCCACCTCCTCCCCGCACCTTATTTTTCGCTATTTTTAAACATGTTGCAAATTGATTCTCTTCATGAGACAGTTTAGATGGTCTCCGTCATATTATTCCGACATGGTGTTGTTTGGGATACATCTCTTGTCCATTTTGTATATTTTTTGTCCAATTCTAGCAATGGAATTTTAAGTCCACGCGTACGATGTAGCGAGCGACAACTAGTAAAGTAATAAGTTTGTAAAGTAAATGTAGATTAGTCACTTATGATGCCTCGATGAGAGGCGAAACGCTTACGGCATTAAACCATACAAATATAGTTGCAATGGCGTTGTTTATTAACATTTAATTCGAAGAAAAAAGTATAAACATTAAAGCTGCTGATGGGTAATTTCTTTTAAACTCAGAAGACAAAGCTAACCAATGGATGAAATACATAGAGAAACTGTATGATGTAAATTATTTAAACAACAATATACTAAAAAAAAAAGAAGGCTATATCGACATTGATGACTTAGAAGATCCTGTTTTAAAAATAGAATTTGTCAGAGGTTTGAAAGATCCAAAATCAAATAAGGCATTTGGAATTGATGAGATTCCTGCAAAACCTCTGAAATCCCTGGCAGAAGAAGGAATCCAAAGATTACTCAAACTGCTATCAAAAAGTTTTGAAACAAGAGAGATTCCAACTGATTTTAATAAAAGTATTATCTTCACACTTCTGAAGAAAGTACAAGCCAGAAAATGTGAGAATTAACGCACCATAATTGCACATTCTTCAAAATTACTGACCAAGATAATATATACGTAAAAGAATAGAAAGGATAGTGGAAGAGATAGTAGCTAAAGATCAGTTTGAGATTAGGACAAACCATGGTACAAAAGAATCATTTCTTGCTTTATGATTAATATTTCCAGCATGGATCAAGAAAAATAAAGATACTTTTATTACATTTCTTGCTTTAGTAAAATCTTCTGATAATGTTTAGCGGGAGAAGATGATAAAATTTTAAAGAAGTCAGGTGTAAAATATGGAGATAGGAGAAAACTTTGAAATCTATGTAAGAATGAAGTAGAGAATTATGATAGACATGCATCAGTTAAGATGGGTATAGTTTATATTCATTAATATTCAATTTGTCTGTAGAGGAAGCAATAAAAGAAGTAAAAGAAAAATTTGAATGTGGCATAAGTGTTCACGGAGAAAAAAAAATCAGTGTGCTTCGATTTGCTGATTACATTATCATTATTATTATTAATACTCCGCGATTCACTAAAAGTGTGTGGCGGAGGGTGCACTGCACCTATTCGAAAGGGTAATGTATGGGATATGACAGGAGGCGCCCGTGGGCTAATGTGAGGACTGGAGTGATCCGGGAAAACCATGGAAAACCCAGATCAGGATGGCCGGAGTGCTTTATAGAAAGTTATTCCTGTTGGATTTCAAGTTTACTTGCCCGGTAAATCCTTTCTATTCCATTACCTAATCGCTCGTGGGAAAAATGAGTACAGAAAATAATCGGTTCTGGCTCTGATTTCTCTTATCTTATAGTCGCGGTCATTCCGAGATATGAATGTTGCTGGTAGCAATATTTGCTTGCTGTCATTCCGAAATACGTCAGTCGTTAATTTTCAATCAGCTTCTGTCGAGAGCAACGCATTGTCCTGTTAGCAGAATAGATTGAGAATATTAGGAAGTTACTGAATATCATTAATAAAATACTGAAAGAAGATATTGAACTAAATATAAACCAAACAAAAGTAATGAAATGTAGTAGGAATGATAGCAGTAATAGTGGATTAAATATAAAAATTCGATAAATGATTCGATAGAAGAAGTCAATTAATTATACTTTTTTTAATTATGGCTTTACGCCTCGTCGACGTTGAGGTCATTAGAGGCTGGATAAGAGTGGGGACAAGGAACTGGAAGGAATTTGGCCATAGCCCTTTCGAAGAAGCATTCCGGTATTCGCCTGGAGTGATTTGAGGAAAACATGGAAAACCCAAGTCTGGATGGCCGGACGGGGAATCGAACCGGCGTGCTCCCGAACGCGAGGCTAGAACGTTAACCACTAATCCACCAAGCTCGGTATGAATCCTGCTACTTAGAAAGTAAAATTTCAACTGATGGCCGAAGCAGTAATGATGTTAAAAGCGGAATGGCACTAGCGAAAAAAGCTTTCATGAAAAGGAGAAATCATCTTTTAGTTTCTAATATTGATAAAAGACTCAGAAACAACTTTTTTAAAATTCTATGTGTGGTGCACAGCGCTTTATGATAATGAAGCACGGACTTTAGGAATACCAGTAAAAAGGAAAATTGAAGCATTTAAAATGTGGTGGTATAGAAGCATGTTGAAAATTAAGTGGACAGATAAATCATGAAATGAATGTATTTTGGAAATGGTGGATGAGATAAGACGCTCGTGGAAGAGTCTTACAGAAAGAAAAGACAGGATGGAGGGTCACATTTTAAGGCATGCTGGATTGGTTAATTTCTTAGCGGAGGAAACAGTGGAAGAAAAGAACTGTAGAGGTGGGCAAAGACTAGAATATATAAGCAGATAATTGAAAATGTAGGTTGTAAGGGGTATGTTGAAGTGAACAGGTTAGCACAAGATAGGAAAGGATGGAGTATTGCATCAAACTATAGTGCGCATCATAAACAATGGCGGCCCAGTTTAGCGAGGATATGCGCATGTACGTCACGACTCTGCCAGTAGCTAATCACATTCAGCAACAATCCAGAACTTGTCGTGTTAACACGAGTGTTGAATGCGATATTTTTGTGAATTTTACAGTTGTAAATCAATGAGCATTGCAATAATTCCTATTCTAAATAATGGAAGATAAACAACATAAGCGTAAGGTTCTGCATAGTGAAAGCAGAAAGCAAGATTTTAAAGTATATAAGCATTTTAAGCGCGAAGCAGAAGAGAGAGGGCCGGTCTGCGACGTTGCCAAAGCTCTAGAGAGAACTGCTAAAGGGTGTGATACTAGCCTTAGAACTGTACTGCGAATAGTTAAACGCGTGGCAACGTCGTATATTCTCTGCGCGATCCGCCTTCGACTGTGACGCGCACTATAGTCGGGAGATAATCGTTGATAGTGAATCGTCCATCGTAAGGTGGCTTCCCACGGCATGATATTGAGGGCCACGCCAGGCCACCTCGGCCAGCCGGCGCCCCGTTCATGTGACATGTTGCCTTGTATTGCTTTTGCCACAATTCTAATATGCCCCGTGAAGAAGAAAACGCTGTTATTTCTGCAAAAATGTCGACATGACATCATAAAGAGGCCAATAAGGATTATAAATAACGCTAGCACCAATGCCTTTCTTCATAGATTTCTTTAATTTTACTACATAACTTCGTATATATTGACTTTTAGTTGACCCTTTTCTTCTTTAATCGGAAGTAACCATCCTTTAAATTACTTTTAATTATACTCTACGCATCGTGCACATCGATTCTGTTTTTATGCTCTGCGGTATTGGTGTTCCATGTAGTTTATTCGTTTTTGTGTGCACTGATAAACTCTAAAATGAAATTCATTTGATCACTGCATGTTAATAATGCACAAGTCTAATACGAGAGTACGGTCAGAGATGAAATCAAGTGACACTTTCGCCCGCACAAAGGATTGTGCAGCAGGAGAGGAACGGGTGCACACCTCTGCTGCATTGCTCAGCTGGCAACCCCGCGCCACTACGCGCGCCTTTGAAGTTACCGCCACAGGCCAGCACGGACCGCTAGGATGGTTCTATTCCTACGGCTAATTGGTGTGAGCCGTAAGACTCCACCCTTATACGGACGTACGTTTTTGGTGGTCCTATTGGTAAGAAGAGTAGGTCCGATTCGGCGAAACCGAGTTTCATTCTCTCCAATTATTCCTCTTCTTATATAGAACATAAATCAAGACACCACACTTAGCAAGTCATCCACACAGATACAACAATTAATCGCGTGAAGGAGAAGAACTGTTCATCCTACATCTGCAACTAGGCCAACCAACTTCTCAATGCGGTCCACAGATGTCATGACATCAAGACATGATATGAAGATTTGTCTGATACATTATCGCTCAAACATCACATTTCTTTGTAAATTTAACTCTTGCATTGTGCATATGCATTGGATACATTTTTTTAATGTAGCGTGACTAGTGGGCTCCTGCATCCTGCAGCATATGACAGTTTCAGCAACTGATTTGTAATTCATTATGGTTTTAGAGTTGCTTTTACTATTAGAATTTAGTCCTGTTGGTAGGAACAGCTTTTGATGATGAAACTCATCTGTGTACTAAAAATCATGCTGATTATGCCTCCAAATTAAATGGTCAGTAGGGTACGACCGCTTTCAGCAAAGTCCTTTATTTGTGCAGAAAGTAGTGCTAAAATGAAATTGCACCAAAAGTCATCGTATAAAATTCTAGTCGGATGGAGGAAAGCGAATAGCAACAAAGAGGAACGCTATGTCCTCAGCGATTGCATCTTCCGGTCAAGTAAAACAAAATAGCGGCCGGATCCGAGACACCACTTCCGGTGATGGGAATTTCAAATTTTGGTAGGAAAATCTGGGGAAATGTCATGTTTCACTTTACAAGTTAATTAATTAATAATTTTATAACTATTATTAACTGTTGCTACAGATATTAATATTGCGATGATTGGTGAGTTTTAATTATTATTGCCAATTTTACGCACACCTCGGTCTATGCAAAACGGTACTCTGCACTTGCTGACTTAGTTCAGACTGATCGAGCGTGATGGGTGAGCGGTTAACTTTCTGACCTCGCATACAAGAGGACATCGGATCGAATCCCCGTCTGGGCCTCCAGATTTGGGTTTTCCATCGTTTCCCCAAATCACTCCAGGCGAATGCCGGGATGCTTCCTTTAAAAATAATGGCCGAATTCCTTCCCGTTGCTTGACCCCAGTCCCATCCCGCCTCTAATGACCTCGACAGCAATGAGGCGTAAAGCCATAAGTAAAAAAAAAAAGTTCAGTCTGCTAAAATCGTTGGTGAAGTGCTTCTGTTTTTGTCGTCGTTCAAGTTAAATAGCAATGATACCAAGCGGCTAGCTTTCGGTCTGCTATCCAGACTTTACTTTGAACCAGTACTTGTAGTCAAGAATGCTAGGTGTAATATAATCACACTTACATATGAAGAATGGGAGGTGCTGAACCAGGTGGTCAGTATCGGTTTCTTTAACTATAGTGAACATTTGTAAACGAGTGTGTCACTTGGATTGGGACTATGTAATTTTTCAACAATGCTGTTCTCGACAATGGTGAGTTTCTTGGCAATGAACACGAAAGAACGTGATTGTCGCGCACAGCGCAGTCTCCAGTGGCCAGTGCAATAGACATCAAGAATGTTTGACGTTTTCAGGTTATACTTGTAAAATGCTACAGCACTTTTGTAAACACATCAGCCGTTAAGCTGTGACGCGAGTATTCTTGTGCTGCGATGCAAATACTAATATATGAGCTCATTGAGAATGTAGAGTTGAGTGAAGTTGAGACATAACAGAGAGAAGATATAAAGAAAAAAACAAGAAAGAAGTTGGTTGCTAAGGAGATGATAGCATAACAAGAACCGGCTAGGAATTGAGTTGTGTGTAAGCACTTTCGAGCTGACGACATCTAGTTACCGTATAACAAGAACATTTGCAATCTTCGGATACTTCTGAATGTAATATAACGAAAATAAAGACCAATGAATGATATGAAAGTATATAATCACTCAAGCATCTAAAGATTAAGTTGCATGGAAGTTTCGCATCAATGGAATGAGATGAGACAACACGAAATGCAACAAAGTGTCATGGAATGCCAGTTCGACACTGTATTATGTATAGTTAAATTTTGAAATTAAGAAACATAAACATTTGTTAACATATAGAATTGTTAGCTACAAAGTGAGACAAGATTTAAAGCGCGAATGAAAAGTTAATTGATGAATGTGGGATCACCAAGATGTAAATAAAAACGTTATATATAATATTTGTTGCTATTTCATTATTTTTCCCCACCATGGGACAGTTATATTTCCAGCAGCACATCGGTAATAATTAACGAAGTGAATCAGATGCTGTCCCAAAGCATTGAAATAAAAAATTTTCCTGATCAATAAATTTAAGTATTTAACTAACGAAAGAAGTCTCTAAGGATCACCACGATCAAATTCCCCGTTGTTGAGTTAGAATTTCTTTTTCCATCCATTAAAAAATAGTCTTAAAACGTATATATATCCGATCATTACTGTATTGTTGTAAGTTTCGCAGTGTCCGATGTTTGTTCAAACTTTTCGGTAACCGTCTCTTAATTATGAACTGATTGTCTAGAAAAGAAAGATGTGCAAATTTCTGACTTACAGCTGTGGTACGATGGGTGTTCTATAATATTCAAACGCGGACAAGAACAAAAATACTGTGGCAACCAACCTTCGGGCCGCAATGGTTCAGAAGATATGACTAAAGAAATAAAATGCTGTAAACACTGGTCAGGAATTCGATTGACACCGAACACTTTCTTATTTTCATGGAGCACACAACTTCCGGTAGAATTGTTCCTACACATCTCCTTTAGCATTTTTACGATTTGCTTAGCTATTTCTGGTAATTTTCTAAGTATTTCCCTTTGTAATTTATTTCAATCACTGACCTCCATACCTGCAATGTTAGGAGTTGGTGTATTTTCAATCCCTTCTGACTTAGGGCAACTTAATCTAGGTTTACTTACATTGCCAGAACACTACACCGTCTTTAGTAACAGAAAATCTAGAAACTTATATAAATATGAAATCCACAAAGATTACAAGTCCCAAGCGAGCTTCTTTATTGAATGAATTACAACAGCCTGAAAGAGTTAGATAGATAGATAGATATGTTCACTTTGATCCCATGTGAGAATAATCTCGGGGATGTGGAACAGTA
>CM061921.1:364118149-364189124 GCA_031002005.1 Vandiemenella viatica
CACTAAGAAAATCATTAATGAAAAACGAAAATATTTTCGACCACATTTCGGCGATATATCTACGAATGTTTCACATCAAAATACGTCTCGACACTTGAAAAACAGCGTGAAGATTTCCAAATGACTGCAGCAGACGAAACCATTTTTTAAAGAACTAAACTCGGGAATATCGCAATCATTAAAAAAAAAAGTTAAACCAGTTCGAAATGTTGTCAATATTGATTTATTAAAAAATAATAAAAGACCTGCCCTGAATTAAAACGTGTCATTCAGTCACAATAAAAACTGATATTTGTTTCTCGTATGCACATTTACATATCATTAACAACAATACTGCATTCATATTTGTCAAATACACACATCGAATCACAAACATTTTAAAAAAGAAAAAGAAACAAGGCATATAGACAACTAAGAACAAAAACAAAAATTCACTTAACACAGCATGCAAAACCTCACAATTAACAACCACAGACACGACAGCCTCATTCTGAAAGAAAACTATCAAATTCAGAACGCAATAATCTGTGGAGACAGGTACTGAATGGCCATATAAATCTAATCGCTGTTCAAGCAAATAAAAACACATTAATACTACAGAAAGTAAAGTACAATAAACATCATAGATAAATAAACCCACTAAACACATACATTCACGTACTGTACCATACATATAACTGGAAACAGACTAACAAAACATCACTCTTTCACACATTTTAAAAACTGGCGCTATCAGCACACCACCATAACAGTAAGAGAACAAGATGGCCACCGTAAACAAGAGATCGTCGATAAGGCGCAATGTTTACATCTAGCTAGCAACATTTAAGACAAATAGATTTAGCGAAAACATGCCTTGGGGAGAGGTTTGGCTACGAACATGATGACACCAATCTAAATAGTAAGTTATAAAGAATCTGTAAAGGTCTCACTTTCGGATTATGCTAAACATCTACATTAATATTATAAATGCGAAAGTAAGTCTCTCTCTCTCTGTCTGTTACGTTTTCACGTGTAAACGGCTTAACCGATCTTCATGAAATTTGACAAAGAAATACTATTTACCATCTGAAAGGACATTGGATACTTTTTATGTATAAATATATATTTTGCCATTTACTTTTGAAAACTAACTGAGCAGTAACAGTCAGACGCATAGCGTGTCTAAGACCCTCTTCATACTGCGCAATTCTCAGGCGACGTGACGAAGACTCGTGTATTTTGATTGTGTCCAGCAAATCATTTCCAATGTTGTGTAATGGACAGGCGTAATCTACGCGTATCCCACGAGTTTCATACCAGTCTCACACGACCTGCAAGAAAGTCGGCCGCCAGTCGCGTCTCTTGTGAAACATGGTGGATGACCAGGCGTTCAACTTAAGTTGAGAAAAGAGTGCGTGTAATTAGTATCCAGTAATTTTCTTTATCATTTAAAACTATTTAAAACGGGTTTAAATTCATATTTGGCTTTAATAGACTGTTGTGTAAGATTCTGACAGTGCTAGATTGTTACTTGTTCTCATTGTCGGGGACAGCGCAATATTATTCAGTTCAAAGTGTGGAGGGTACATCAGTCATAATCGTTTCGTTAGTTTAAATAGTTAACAAGCAATATTAATCAACAGCAGGTATTTTTGTAGTAATCAGTCAGATGAATATGTGAAAGAATCAATGAACAGTTTAATAAAAACAGAAGTTAAATTTACTTTTTGTGTGTGATCATTTGTACAGTTGCATCGTGCTATTTGATAATTATGTATTGTGGGGGAATGCTTTCTTCCGGAGTAAATATCGACTCTTGTTGGGAATGTGTGTTTTAACATAAAAAATCATTTAATTACTTAATACCACATTAAAAACATTGCACGTTTATTTACTTTTCATTATTTCTGAACGCGAGTACTAATTTCAAAAGTGATCATTTCTTTTATTAATTTTTTTTATTTACCTACTCTTTATTACGTTTTTCCCTTCATTTTCTCTTGTATCTTTGATTTAAGAATGGCTACACAATCTTCGAATAATTCATTTTTCTATAATAGTTGTAGTATGAATAGGCGTTACTAGCATCATCATCACTTGATGAAAAACAGGGATGTTTATGGACCGAGCGTGGTGGGTGAACGGTTAACGTTCTGGCCTCGCATTCGGGAGGACGCGGGTTCGAATGCCGGGATGCTTCCTTTAAGAATGCTATGGCCGAATTCCTTCCAGTCCGATCCCGCCTCTAATGACCTTAGCCGTCGACGAGGCGTAAAGCCATAAGTAACAAAAGAAAAAAAAGGGATGTTTATTACAACGACGCTTGCCACGCTAGAGTCTTGACAGTATCCTCAGGCATCTCGAGTCTCCGTCTCGTCGCAGGGTGAAGAGAGCCTAAGTCAGGGCGGGTCAGTGGTTAGGGCGCTTGCTTACCAAGTTCAAATCCCGGTGGAGGCAGGAGTTTTTAACAGTTGTTTTTGGTCATATGAGCCATGCCTGACAGTTCCGTTGTTCGGATTCCACGTTAAACTGTGGGTCCAACCAATTCCTTCCGGATCTCCCGGCCAACAATGACATATGCGCTTACTTTTTTATGCTGTATTGGTCAATCAAGTTTTATATCTCTCGCAGTAAGTTTGTGTATGATCTACACCAATAATATTAAAAATGGAAAGTAGCACTCTGTCTGTTTGCTACATTGACGAATAAACGGCTATACCGTTATTGATGAAATTTGACAAGGAAGTATTTTGTATCTTTAGGAAGGATACACTATACTTTATTCGGGATAAATAACACTTTTTGTCACTAAATTTTGACAACGTACCGAATCTAGACAGACAGACAGACCACACCTGTAATTTTATATCAGTGTATCAGCTGTTCATAAATTTCGTTTACAGACAAAACATGTTATATAGTACAGATGTTGATTTTCCCTGCACCAGACTATTGCTTCGTGTCTACCTAAAAGTTTCTGGCATCTGTATATTTGGTCTTCTTTTATTTACATGCCACGCGGGCATAAATAATTCTTAAGTTATAGCTCTAGCAGAGCACGAACAGCTAAAGTTATTAGAACCCAAGAATCTGATGCCCATGCTGAAGAAAGAAGAGAAGACCAAGCTGTAATTGAAGTTAAACCTCCCTCCCCACCTCCACCTACTCCCCGCACCTTATTTTTCGCTATTTTTAAACATGTTGCAAATTGATTCTCTTCATGAGACAGTTTAGATGGTCTCCGTCATATTATTCCGACATGGTGTTGTTTGGGATACATCTCTTGTCCATTTTGTATATTTTTTGTCCAATTCTAGCAATGGAATTTTAAGTCCACGCGTACGATGTAGCGAGCGACAACTAGTTATGTAATAAGTTTGTAAAGTAAATGTAGATTAGTCACTTATGATGCCTCGATGAGAGGCGAAACGCTTACGGCATTAAACCATACAAATATAGTTGCAATGGCGTTGTTTATTAACATTTAATTCGAAGAAAAAAGTATAAACATTAAAGCTGCTGATGGGTAATTTCTTTTAAACTCAGAAGACAAAGCTAACCAATGGATGAAATACATAGAGAAACTGTATGATGTAAATTATTTAAACAACAATATACTAAAAAAAAAAAGAAGGCTATATCGACATTGATGACTTAGAAGATCCTGTTTTAAAAATAGAATTTGTCAGAGGTTTGAAAGATCCAAAATCAAATAAGGCATTTGGAATTGATGAGATTCCTGCAAAACCTCTGAAATCCCTGGCAGAAGAAGGAATCCAAAGATTACTCAAACTGCTATCAAAAAGTTTTGAAACAAGAGAGATTCCAACTGATTTTAATAAAAGTATTATCTTCACACTTCTGAAGAAAGTACAAGCCAGAAAATGTGAGAATTAACGCACCATAATTGCACATTCTTCAAAATTACTGACCAAGATAAATATACGTAAAAGAATAGAAAGGATAGTGGAAGAGATAGTAGCTAAAGATCAGTTTGAGATTAGGACAAACCATGTTACAAAAGAATCATTTCTTGCTTTATGATTAATATTTCCAGCATGGATCAGAAAAATAAAGATACTTTTATTACATTTCTTGCTTTAGTAAAATCTTCTGATAATGTTTAGCGGGAGAAGATGATAAAATTTTAAAGAAGTCAGGTGTAAAATATGGAGATAGGAGAAAACTTTGAAATCTATGTAAGAATGAAGTAGAGAATTATGATAGACATGCATCAGTTAAGATGGGTATAGTTTATATTCATTAATATTCAATTTGTCTGTAGAGGAAGCAATAAAAGAAGTAAAAGAAAAATTTGAATGTGGCATAAGTGTTCACGGAGAAAAAAAAATCAGTGTGCTTCGATTTGCTGATTACATTATCATTATTATTATTAATACTCCGCGATTCACTAAAAGTGTGTGGCGGAGGGTGCACTGCACCTATTCGAAAGGGTAATGTATGGGATATGACAGGAGGCGCCCGTGGGCTAATGTGAGGACTGGAGTGATCCGGGAAAACCATGGAAAACCCAGATCAGGATGGCCGGAGTGCTTTATCGAAAGTTATTCCTGTTGGATTTCAAGTTTACTTGCCCGGTAAATCCTTTCTATTCCATTACCTAATCGCTCGTGGAAAAAATGAGTACAGAAAATAATCGGTTCTGGCTCTGATTTCTCTTATCTTATAGTCGCGGTCATTCCGAGATATGAATGTTGCTGGTAGCATATTTGCTTGCTGTCATTCCGAAATACGTCAGTCGTTAATTTTCAATCAGCTTCTGTCGAGAGCAACGCATTGTCCTGTTAGCAGAATAGATTGAGAATATTAGGAAGTTACTGAATATCATTAATAAAATACTGAAAGAAGATATTGAACTAAATATAAACCAAACAAAAGTAATGAAATGTAGTAGGAATGATAGCAGTAATAGTGGATT
Organism: Vandiemenella viatica; assembly: GCA_031002005.1. Taxonomy (NCBI): domain Eukaryota; kingdom Metazoa; phylum Arthropoda; class Insecta; order Orthoptera; family Morabidae; genus Vandiemenella; species Vandiemenella viatica. The sequence goes on from CM061921.1 coordinate 364,123,071, forward strand.
AAATATAAAAATTCGATAAATGATTCGATAGAAGAAGTCAATTAATTATACTTTTTTTAATTATGGCTTTACGCCTCGTCGACGTTGAGGTCATTAGAGGCTGGATAAGAGTGGGGACAAGGAACTGGAAGGAATTTGGCCATAGCCCTTTCGAAGAAGCATTCCGGTATTCGCCTGGAGTGATTTGAGGAAAACATGGAAAACCCAAGTCTGGATGGCCGGACGGGGAATCGAACCGGCGTGCTCCCGAACGCGAGGCTAGAACGTTAACCACTAATCCACCAAGCTCGGTATGAATCCTGCTACTTAGAAAGTAAAATTTCAACTGATGGCCGAAGCAGTAATGATGTTAAAAGCCGAATGGCACTAGCGAAAAAAGCTTTCATGAAAAGGAGAAATCATCTTTTAGTTTCTAATATTGATAAAAGACTCAGAAACAACTTTTTTAAAATTCTATGTGTGGTGCACAGCGCTTTATGATAATGAAGCACGGACTTTAGGAATACCAGTAAAAAGGAAAATTGAAGCATTTAAAATGTGGTGGTATAGAAGCATGTTGAAAATTAAGTGGACAGATAAATCATGAAATGAATGTATTTTGGAAATGGTGGATGAGAAAAGACGCTCGTGGAAGAGTCTTACAGAAAGATAAGACAGGATGGAGGGTCACATTTTAAGGTTAATTTCTTAGCGGAGGAAACAGTGGAAGAAAAGAACTGTAGAGGTGGGCAAAGACTAGAATATATAAGCAGATAATTGAAAATGTAGGTTGTAAGGGGTATGTTGAAGTGAACAGGTTAGCACAAGATAGGAAAGGATGGAGTATTGCATCAAACTATAGTGCGCGTCATGAACAATGGCGGCCCAGTTTAGCGAGGATATGCGCATGTACGTCACGACTCTGCCAGTAGCTAATCACATTCAGCAACAATCCAGAACTTGTCGTGTTAACACGAGTGTTGAATGCGATATTTTTGTGAATTTTACAGTTGTAAATCAATGAGCATTGCAATAATTCCTATTCTAAATAATGGAAGATAAACAACATAAGCGTAAGGTTCTGCATAGTGAAAGCAGAAAGCAAGATTTTAAAGTATATAAGCATTTTAAGCGCGAAGCAGAAGAGAGAGGGCCGGTCTGCGACGTTGCCAAAGCTCTAGAGAGAACTGCTAAAGGGTGTGATACTAGCCTTAGAACTGTACTGCGAATAGTTAAACGCGTGGCAACGTCGTATATTCTCTGCGCGACCCGCCTTCGACTGTGACGCGCACTATAGTCGGGAGATAATCGTTGATAGTGAATCGTCCATCGTAAGGTGGCTTCCCACGGCATGATATTGAGGGCCACGCCAGGCCACCTCGGCCAGCCGGCGCCCCGTTCATGTGACATGTTGCCTTGTATTGCTTTTGCCACAATTCTAATATGCCCCGTGAAGAAGAAAACGCTGTTATTTCTGCAAAAATGTCGACATGACATCATAAAGAGGCCAATAAGGATTATAAATAACGCTAGCACCAATGCCTTTCTTCATAGATTTTCTTTAATTTTACTACATAACTTCGTATATATTGACTTTTAGTTGACCCTTTTCTTCTTTAATCGGAAGTAACCATCCTTTAAATTACTTTTAATTATACTCTACGCATCGTGCACATCGATTCTGTTTTATGCTCTGCGGTATTGGTGTTCCATGTAGTTTATTCGTTTTTGTGTGCACTGATAAACTCTAAAATGAAATTCATTTGATCACTGCATGTTAATAATTCACAAGTCTAATACGATGAGTACGGTCAGAGATGAAATCAAGTGACACTTTCGCCCGCACAAAGGATTGTGCAGCAGGAGAGGAACGGGTGCACACCTCTGCTGCATTGCCTCAGCTGGCAACCCCGCGCCACTACGCGCGCCTTTGAAGATACCGCCACAGGCCAGCACGGACCGCTAGGATGGTTTCTATTCCTACGGCTAATTGGTGTGAGCCGTAAGAATCCACCCTTATACGGACGTACGTTTTGGTGGTCCTATTGGTAAGAAGAGTAGGTCCGATTCGGCGAAACCGAGTTTCATTCTCTCCAATTATTCCTCTTCTTATATAGAACATAAATCAAGACACCACACTTAGCAAGTCATCCACACAGATACAACAATTAATCGCGTGAAGGAGAAGAACTGTTCATCCTACATCTGCGACTAGGCCAACCAACTTCTCAATGCGGTCCACAGATGTCATGACATCAAGACATGATATGAAGATTTGACTGATACATTATCGCTCAAACATCACATTTCTTTGTAAATTTAACTCTTGCATTGTGCATATGCATTGGATACATTTTTTTAATGTAGCGTGACTAGTGGGCTCCTGCATCCTGCAGCATATGACAGTTTCAGCAACTGATTTGTAATTCATTATGGTTTTAGAGTTGCTTTTACTATTAGAATTTAGTCCTGTTGGTAGGAACAGCTTTTGATGATGAAACTCATCTGTGTACTAAAAATCATGCTGATTATGCCTCCAAATTAAATGGTCAGTAGGGTACGACCGCTTTCAGCAAAGTCCTTTATTTGTGCAGAAAGTAGTGCTAAAATGAAATTGCACCAAAAGTCATCGTATAAAATTCTAGTCGGATGGAGGAAGCGAATAGCAACAAAGAGGAACGCTATGTCCTCAGCGATTGCATCTTCCGGTCAAGTAAAACAAAATAGCGGCCGGATCCGAGACACCACTTCCGGTGATGGGAATTTCAAATTTTGGTAGGAAAATCTGGGGAAATGTCATGTTTCACTTTACAAGTTAATTAATTAATAATTTTATAACTATTATTAACTGTTGTTACAGATATTAATATTGCGATGATTGGTGAGTTTTAATTATTATTGCCAATTTTACGCACACCTCGGTCTATGCAAAACGGTACTCTGCACTTGCTGACTTAGTTCAGACTGACCGAGCGTGATGGGTGAGCGGTTAACTTTCTGACCTCGCATACAAGAGGACATCGGATCGAATCCCCGTCCGGGCCTCCAGATTTGGGTTTTCCATCGTTTCCCCAAATCACTCCAGGCGAATGCCGGGATGCTTCCTTTAAAAATAATGGCCGAATTCCTTCCCGTTGCTTGACCCCAGTCCCATCCCGCCTCTAATGACCTCGACAGCAATGAGGCGTAAAGCCATAAGTAAAAAAAAAAAGTTCAGTCTGCTAAAATCGTGGTGAAGTGCTTCTGTTTTTGTCGTCGTTCAAGTTAAATAGCAATGATACCAAGCGGCTAGCTTTCGGTCTGCTATCCAGACTTTACTTTGAACCAGTACTTGTAGTCAAGAATGCTAGGTGTAATATAATCACACTTACATATGAAGATTGGGAGGTGCTGAACCAGGTGGTCAGTATCGGTTTCTTTAACTATAGTGAACATTTGTAAACGAGTGTGTCACTTGGATTGGGACTATGTAATTTTTCAACAATGCTGTTCTCGACAATGGTGAGTTTCTTGGCAATGAACACGAAAGAACGTGATTGTCGCGCACAGCGCAGTCTCCAGTGGCCAGTGCAATAGACATCAAGAATGTTTGACGTTTTCAGGTTATACTTGTAAAATGCTACAGCACTTTTGTAAACACATCAGCCGTTAAGCTGTGACGCGAGTATTCTTGTGCTGCGATGCAAATACTAATATATGAGCTCATTGAGAATGTAGAGTTGAGTGAAGTTGAGACATAACAGAGAGAAGATATAAAGAAAAAAAACAAGAAAGAAGTTGGTTGCTAAGGAGATGATAGCATAACAAGAACCGGCTAGGAATTGAGTTGTGTGTAAGCACTTTCCAGCTGACGACATCTAGTTACCGTATAACAAGAACATTTGCAATCTTCGGATACTTCTGAATGTAATATAACGAAAATAAAGACCAATGAATGATATGAAAGTATATAATCACTCAAGCATCTAAAGATTAAGTTTGCATGGAAGTTTCGCATCAATGGAATGAGATGAGACAACACGAAATGCAACAAAGTGTCATGGAATGCCAGTTCAACACTGTATTATGTATAGTTAAATTTTGAAATTAAGAAACATAAACATTTGTTAACATATAGAATTGTTAGCTACAAAGTGAGACAAGATTTAAAGCGCGAATGAAAAGTTAATTGATGAATGTGGGATCACCAAGATGTAAATAAAAACGTTATATATAATATTTGTTGCTATTTCATTATTTTTCCCCACCATGGGACAGTTATATTTCCAGCAGCACATCGGTAATAATTAACGAAGTGAATCAGATGCTGTCCCAAAGCATTGAAATAAAAAATTTTCCTGATCAATAAATTTAAGTATTTAACTAACGAAAGAAGTCTCTCAGGATCACCACGATCAAATTCCCCGTTGTTCAGTTAGAATTTCTTTTTCCATCCATTAAAAAATAGTCTTAAAACGTATATATATCCGATCATTACTGTATTGTTGTAAGTTTCGCAGTGTCCGATGTTTGTTCAAACTTTTCGGTAACCGTCTCTTAATTATGAACTGATTGTCTAGAAAAGAAAGATGTGCAAATTTCTGACTTACAGCTGTGGTACGATGGGTGTTCTATAATATTCAAACGCGGACAAGAACAAAAATACTGTGGCAACCAACCTTCGGGCCGCAATGGTTCAGAAGATATGACTAAAGAAATAAAATGCTGTAAACACTGGTCAGGAATTCGATTGACACCGAACACTTTCTTATTTTCATGGAGCACACAACTTCCGGTAGAATTGTTCCTACACATCTCCTTTAGCATTTTTACGATTTGCTTAGCTATTTCTGGTAATTTTCTAAGTATTTCCCTTTGTAATTTATTTCAATCACTGACCTCCATACCTGCAATGTTAGGAGTTGGTGTATTTTCAATCCCTTCTGACTTAGGGCAACTTAATCTAGGTTTACTTACATTGCCAGAACACTACACCGTCTTTAGTAACAGAAAATCTAGAAACTTATATAAATATGAAATCCACAAAGATTACAAGTCCCAAGCGAGCTTCTTTATTGAATGAATTACCACAGCCTGAAAGAGTTAGATAGATAGATAGATATGTTCACTTTGATCCCATGTGAGAATAATCTCGGGGATGTGGAACAGTACATACACTTATTAATAATGTCAATATTACTATATAATTGATAACATTGTTATATATTTACAACAAGTTAGTTACAACCCATTAGTATAATCAATATCCCCTGTAATCTACAAATACAATCCCGAGTTAATTACTACTTATTATGTGGAACAGTGTATACACTTGTTACCAGCATCTAATAACCAGTTATTTTCTTACCAACCAGTTACCATTACAAGTTTCATTGTAATCTACAACTAAATATTATACCATGTTAGTTGCTATTTATGTGGAACAGTACACACACTTATTAACAATATCAATTATATTACCAATAACTCATTAGCAGTCAATTAATTAAAAACCTGTTAGCATGATAATTTTTCACAGCAATTTTTGAGTGCATGCTATCCCATGTTAGTAACTATATATGAGTGAATTTTGTAAACAGTGTAATTACTTCATTTGTCAAAAATTTCAATAGTAAGAAAAACCATATATCATTTTAGTAATTGTGGACAACTTTGTCACCTTCCCCTTCCATACACCATATATACTATTTTATCAGTCATTCTTAGTTTACCAAATTCCAAGAAGAAAATTCTTTCACAGAGTAAAATGGTTTCTGAAGAAGAAACTCTTTCAGTTTTGACTTAAAGTAGTAAGTAAAAACAAAAGTAATTTTATGGTAAAATTTATTATAAAATGAGAGATCTGAAGAGTTACCGTCCGAGAAATTTAAATTTTACATTCGCTCGTGTTATTTGAATATATTCGTGAGTGTATTGCTGCAATCCGTAGGCATTAGGAACGTCACACATTCCAGATGCCTGAGACGGCTTCGCGCGCGCCACCTCGTAGCAAGCCGGTAGAACTGAGGTAACTGCCGCTATTTTGTATAACATTATATTTCCTGCAGCACCATTATGCTGTAACGGCTGCCATTTCGCCAGACATTATCCCGCCAGGGACGAGAAGGAGCGCGTGCCACGCAAGGAAGGGAGTGAGTTTCCTCCAGTACACTTGGCAACACCGGATACGACGTCATTTGACTGGTGCGTGGTTGATTATTCTCGTACTATGTAAACAAATTGGGTTAGGAGGAAGTGTTCCCCACTACTAGAGTAGTTTCATTGAGTCGGTTACCAGCAAGACATGCGGCAATGACCCTGTTAAATGCTGAGATGAATCTAGTCATTGTCTAACGTCACAGTCATCTGTTGTGAGAATACATAACTAGATTTTTAGTAAGTTTGAAGGATTTTTGGGATGAATGTTCCATTCCAAATACTGAAAAAATGACAGCAATTATCCGTCCTTTAATTGGATAAAGCCACCACCTCCAGAGTAATGCGGTGAAGGGAGCCTTAAGCAAAATTCGATTTCATTCTTGTGAGATAGTAATCGCAGGTAATAGAAACAGACCGTTGAGGTGGCGCTACATAGAGCGCCTATCGAGTTGTCAAGACAGAAAATCGATGAGGACTTCTTAGCAAATGGGAACACATGGCTGACTGTGGCTGTTTCTCCCTGTGACGTGCCGCATAACAGCACCTGGCCTGCATCAGAGAGACCTAGAAGAGTCAAACCCCTGCCACTGCGGAGAGGTTGAGAATGCAGTACATATAATCAAGGAATGTCTCCGATACACGGAAGTCAGGCAACGGCTCCAGCAAATAACAGACACCACGGCGAGAACTGCAGAGAGCTTCTACTACAAGATGACAGATCATTCCAAGCCTTCTTGGAGTTCACTAGAACTGCCTTGGCGATCAGATACATCGAGAAGGGAAGAGCTGCGCTGCAACTGTAAGAAAAATAGTGAACACAACTGGCTTCAACACCAAAATCCTTGGGCATACAAGGTGCAACCATGTCTGAATCCATGCAACTGAAGAAAAGAAGAGTAACAGTCAAGAAATTAAGACCACCAGTCGAGCTGGATGAACCCTGTGAAAGCGGAGCTCAGTAGCGAACGACCATTCCAGATAGCTCAGCAAGTTGCTAACTACTGCGACGTTCAGTGCGCTATAACGACCTCAAGCCACGGCAGCGTCGTCGCCACGTGGGTCCCCGTGGGCACTCGCAAGGGTGGCTGAAGACGCTTCTCTCTGAGAGTCCGTACCTCCCCTCCAACGAATATGGCGGAGAGGGGAGGTAATTATTCTAAGTTCCAATCCTAAGGTGGGGGCGGCGGCTCAGATGGACGGATAGTTCGGAAGGAGTTGGTGAGGGCAGGATGAGCTCCGCTCTCGCATGTCCGATGACCCAATTTCTAGCCAGATAAAGGCGCCACATGGCTCACCCCACGGCTGTGACTACACTCATTGTTTCTACTTTCTTACTAGTCGTCTTCCCTACTCGTATAACCAGTTAATCCAGTTAACCGTTTAATCCAGGTCAATTCAAATGAAAATCTTTCCGGTTTTTTTTTTTTTTTTTTTTTTTTGCATAGAGCTTTATGGTTTGTTGGCATCCAGGTCATTAGAGCTGAAAGCAGATTGGTGGGAAGGAACTGGAACGATTTCCGCCATATCGTTTTGTAGGAATAATCCCAGCATTCACCTGAATAGATTTTGTTGAATCACGGTAAACCGAAATCTAGATCCCTGGACGGTGACTCGAAGCCGCGTTCTCTCAGGCTCGTTCAACCACAGTGCTCGGTAAGAGGAAATCAGTCATTCTCCTTGCACCTAGCACAATGGGGAGATGCCTGTGTGTGTTTCTGCCAAACAAACGTATTGCATTCTTTACCTGCAGCACGAGTGGCCTGGTATAAACAAAAATTTCGTGTGGTCGTAATGACGTGGGGACAGGGTTTCTACTGGCTGCGCATTTCACCCCTGTCGTAGCGGCCTTAACCCAACCCGGCAATCCTGCGGGTACAGGGGACATACAGTTTAACGTGGAATCCGAACCACGTAAGCGTTCTGGTATACTTTACATTATACAGCAGGCTGTGCCGGAGATAAAGGCCGGATTAAGTGACTATGAAAAATCCCCGCCGAGACAGGGATTCGAACCTGGGACCTTTCGATCTCCAGTCAGACGCCTTAACCACTTTTTTTTAAAAAAAAGGCCTTTTTTTGCCATCTCAGTCATCTGTAAGTTTATCTTTGTTTATTCGAATTTGTTTATACTATATTATCGTTTTCTCAGTGAGGACAACACAGGACGGACACAACACCCATGCCCTCGGCCTGATTCGAACCGCTACTAGAGATGGGCAGGTCCGAGATTTTAAAGGAGTCGGGTCCGGATGTACATCCAGCGCTGCGGACCTGCATCCAGGTTCCATGTCCGCGGACCTGTATGGGTCCGGCTCTACAATCGGGCGGGCGGAGTGTATGGCGGAACTGGATCTGTGCGGACCTACATCCAGTTACGTGTCCGGCGGAGTTGTATGGGTCCGGTTCTACAATCGAGCGCGCGGAGTGTATGGCGGAACTGGATGTGTATGGACATACATACAAATACGTGTCCGGCGGACCTGTATGGGTCCGAACCTACAATCGAGCGTATGGTGGATACAAATCCTACCAAGGAGAACTGCAGTATGAGTTATGTGTTCATCCATTAATTTATGAAATGAAAGAATATTAATTCTGATAATTTTGTTTTATTTTTGTCTGAAACTCACAATTGTACGTAATATTAGAAAATCACAGCATAATCAGACTTGATAATGATAAAAGTAAAAGTAAAATTTCTGTGGGCTTCTATAAGAATAAAATGAAATCATTTCTTAATAATGTTTAAGTACTACTAAAAAAAATCGAAAGTCTTTGTTAACTGTTAGTTTTTTTACTAAAAATGAAATTATTCAAGACTCAACATCTTGAGATAAATATTGCCTTTCCACAATATACCAGCTTAAGAAACAGTTTATTATAAATGAACAAAAAACAAAATTGCAAGTATAACTTATTTTAAACTGTGAGGGAGAAATTAAGTGATATTTGTTCTTATATTATGTATAGTGTTTTGCTCTGTATACTATGTGAAACTATTTTGATTGAGTGAATAAAACGTTGACGTGAGTGCTAAATCGAGTGCGATACAATGCATTTTAATCAAACAGTAATATTTATGTTTTGCCAGCTACCATAACGTGTTTTTGGTGCTTTCAAAATCTTTATTTTATTTTGTGCAATTTCAGAAACTTTTAATTTATTTGTAATTTTATTTAATATTATTTCCAATTTATCTGAACGTATTTTTAATCAAGATTTAATTCTTAGTAATAATAACCGATTGTTTGAGCCATTGTTAGAAGTTCTAGAAACGACTGGATTATAAAATATTTCTGTAAAAGCGGCCAGCAGAGTAGCTCGCAATAATGTCACATAATCATTTATATATATTACTAACTGTTACCCGCGACTTCGTACGCGTGGATTTAGAATTTGATTGTTAGAATTGGATATACAAAGCTGAAAATTATCTAAGATGTCCCAAATAACACTGAGTCGGCATAATATGACGGGAACGCCATCGATATACCATTCTACCTTCGAACCTGTCTCATGACTAAAACTGTTATTCATATCGGAAAAAGTATCCTATTTCGTTCCCAAATATACAAAGTATTTCCTTGTCATCGGTATAAACATATATTCATCAAAACGTAAAATAAAAAAGATGGAGACTCACTTTCGCATACACAATATTATTAGTTTAGATCACACAAAAACTACCTGTGGAACCAGTATACCGTGAATGAAGTTAACGCTTTCTAGCGCCAAAGATTTGCCAGAACATGGTATCCTTACTATAAAATCCTAGACTTGGCTCGAACTATGAAAAACAATTCATAAAAATATTCGTACCCAATGGGATTAGATCCCGAAGCAACGCTGAAGGATTAATAAGAAGCAAACTCCTTACCACTACGCCACCCTAACAATGCTAGAAGCAGTTGCGCATTACAAATATAAATATATATTATGCGTTTGTCTTTCACAGTTGAGATAGTTTTCATAATTTAATGACAATATGTTCTTATTTATACATAATATAGTATCCCATCTCGATCCTAATGTCAAACAGCATCTTCCCGTCAAATTTCATCACGATCGGAGTATCCGTTTAGCCCAAGGAACGTAACAAACAGACAAAGACAGACCGAGTTACTTTCGCATTTATAATATTAGTATAGATATGTATAATGTTCCTTGGAAACTCTACGAACCGTGTTTCTGCAATAAAGAGATGTTAAATGTATTATCTGATTTGTCCTTAAGCCATCAGAATTCAGAAAGTTAAAAATTCTAGACACTTTGTGATCAATCAAACTGAACGTTAAAAGTTTAATAATACTACAACGCATTAAAATCACAAGTTAAATTATAAGTCCATTCTTATTTAGCACGAAAAACACTCCTCACCTTAGAAGCACGAACCCGACCAATAAAAATGTACTACCGGGTTTTAGCTACCCATTGGCATTTAATAGTTATTGTAATTATCTACTAGTAGTAAGACATTAAGAAATAGTTTTTCATTTATAATCTCATCTTTAAACAGAACTGTAATCGAATCGTACAGTAAATGACATTAAACTCTTCAGAACACAGATTTCAAATCGGAACTGTAATGAAAAACTGCGTTCCAGCTCCGCGGTTGCAGGTCCGGCCGTGGTTCAACCTCCGGCCACGCGAGAACTGTGGCGCTGTTACAGGTCCGACTGGAAGCAGGTCCGACAAGCTCTCGGATGTACATCCATCCCTAGCGCAAGTGATACTGGTCCGCGGAACTGCATCCATCCGGACCTACCCATCTCTAACCGCTACCAGGGCCGGCGACAACTGAGCCACTGGTGACTCAGGGGCTAATCCCCCGGTCGAATTCATGTCTCGGTGGGGATTTTCTAGGTCACTAATCCAACCTTCCCCTCTGGCACAGCTAACTGTGTAATGTGAAGTACGCCAGGACGCTTCCATCTTTCGGAATCCGTGTAAAACTATGGCTGCGCTTTACATCTACATCCATACTCTGCAATTCACAAACATTGTGGGTGACAGAGGGTGCTAAGCACTAATCTTAATTTTGCACATTCCAATCCTGAATAGCACGAGGTTGGCGGAAGAAGTATTTCATTGCACTCGTAAGTCAAAGAATTTCGCATATTCTCCAGTAAATTCAAACGCAAATGACGTCGTCTGTCTTTCAAACGATCCCAGCCCAATCTATGTATCAACTCTGTGATGCTTTCATAAGGGCGGTAGCAACCAGTCACGAATCGAGTAGCTTTCCTACGTACCCTCTCTACTGAGTCAATCAAGCCCTTGTGATACGGATCCCAAACTCCACAACAGTAATCCAGATGTGCACGCACTAGTGTTTTATACGCTATTTCCTTTGTATGAACATTGCAATTCCTCAAAACACGACCTATCAATTGTAATTTCAAATCAGTTTTGACTATGACGGAAGTTACGTGCAAGTCCAATTTCATGTTGCTTTGTACTGTTACCCCCAGATACTTCAGGGAATCATCCTTGTCAAAAACTGAATTGCTTATTTTATACTCGTGAACAAACTGGTTCTTTTTGTTACTTATTCGCATTGCCTTGCACTTTTTACAATTAAGTGTAAGCTGCCATTTACGGCACCATTCGGAAATAGCATCCAAATCGCGCTGCATTTCTAAGCAATCGTCAGAGCACCTTATTTCCCTATGGATAACTGCATCGCCGGCAAACAATCGCAACCAGCATTTAATGTTGTCACCTAGATCGTTTATAAAAATTAAGAAAAGAAATGGTCCTATTACACTTCCTTGAGGAACGCCCGAAGTAACATCTAACTTAGAAGAGGCTTCCCCATCAACAACGACATACTGTGATTAACCAGTTAGAAAATCACATATCGATTTGCAAATCTGATCCGATATTCTGTATGCCCGAATCTTCACTAAAAGTCGGTTGTGTGGTACAGAATCAAAGGCTTTCGGAAAACCTGGTAGGATTACAGCTGGGGTTAGGTAAGGTGGAAAGGTACTGGCCCCCTCTTACCTCTGATACCGGGGGGGGGGGGGGGGGGTGTTCAACCAAACTTGGGTTTGAGGACCACAGTTAGCTTACTTGAGGCATATTCTAAACCTCGAAATAGTATCAAGCATTTCACATCATAAATTGCACAGTAAAGAAGTTCCTAACAATTACTCATATCCGCACAAGAGCTGAGCTCTCCTTTCCTTTCTCCGAGTAGAAAGCTTGTGTCAGACCATAGCTGCCACTCGGAGATGCGACGTTCTTTCTAGATCGTTAATGGCGTAATACACCTTTACCAGCAGACTTTACTGACTTTTATTTTTTAGCAGTCAATTAAAATGGTACCATTTCGTAATCACTTTTGTTTCAGGTTCATAATGATGGAATTCCCTCCACAATACTTACAAAGTAATGGTAACCTTCAATTCCATGACAGATAAGCACAAATCTTTCGATATATAAACTAAGCTTGCGTTATTTCCTGCTTTTGTTTGTGCCCTGTTACAGATTTTGCTCACAGTGACACGTTCGGCTTCTGTAATGACTTCATCCACTATCTCCATATTGTGTCCAGTGGAGGCAGTTCTAACAAAATAGCAGCAATGACATGAGAATATGTGCGAGTGGAGACTTTCCCGGCGTATTGATGCAGTAAAATCTTCTCGGGTATCCAGTCGGATGGTGTTGTACAAAAACAACGTTTCGAACTTCCTTTACTACCTTCAGGTGGGTGGCTAAGCCAGTCGAGGCTGAGACAGTCAGCTTGCGACAGCTACAGCATACCTGATGAAGACAGCAGAGTCAGCTGTCGAAACGTCGTGTTTGTAAAACACCATCCAGCTGGAACACCCCATCAGAATAACTCAACGCGCTATAAAAAGTCTATAAATTGAGATTACACACTTAATTCTGATGTAAATAAGGGGACATCCATTAATTACGTGAGGTGAAATAGGGGGGGGGGTCCGGCGAAATCTCAGCCAGGGGGGAGGGGGGGTCTACGGAAATCTCACGTGAGATTTTGCTAAAAATTTTGGGACAGTAGAGCCAAAAAAAAAGGTCTACAATTTGCGGCAAAGTCGATTTTAGGAGGGTATTTCATCGAAAAAAGTTAGGGTGTGACCTAAAAAAAAAAAGTCTGCAAAAGAAAGTTTCCAGGGCGATTTCTAGGGGGGGGTTCTCACGGACCAGATCTCACCAGAGGGGGGGGGGGGTCCGGCTAGATCTCACGAAATCTCACCAGGGGGGAGGGGGGTTCCAGAAAATCGGAAAAACACCTCACGTAATTTGTGGATGCCCCTTAAGAGGTTTTGATATGTAAAAAACAGTTGTTTATAAATTTAGTTAGACAGCGATATGTCGAGTTTTTGTATAAAGTATGGTTATGAATCAGACGAAATGGATGTTTCCAAGCGTTTGCTGTTGAGAAAGAAATATTAGAAAATTAGTGTCTTGTTACAAAACAGATATTACAGAAACAGGTTTGTATCTAGTGTTTATTGGGAACAGGCGTTTCAATGAAGCTCTTAACTCTTTTGTAGTATCATAAACTATCAAAAATTTAACTAGACTAACGTTTTATTTTACATGTTTTAAAGCATTTTTAGCAACATTCGTGTTATCAGGTTCACTAAACTGATGTGCGCGCATCCTTGGTATTTTTATTTCGAGGTCCCTATAAACAATATGCAGGTATCAACTTCCATACATGGGCGGGTCATGAAAACAAAGATACTTTTATGGCATTTGTTGATTTAGAAAAAGCTTTTGATAATGTTAGGTGGGACAAGATGTTAAAAATTTTAAAGAAGTCAGGTCTAAAGTATCAAGATAGAAGAATACTTTATTAACTATATAAGAATCAAGTGGCTGTAATAAAAGTAGAGAATCATGAGAGACAAGCATCAGTTAAAAAGGGCGTGAGACAAGGTTGTAGTCTATCCCAGTTAATATTCAACTTGTATGTAGAAGAAGCAATAAAGAAAGTAAAAGAAAATTTCCATGTGGCATAAGTGTTCAGGGAGAAAAAATTAGTATACTACGATTTGCTGATGACATTGTCTTGTTAGCAGAAAGGGCTGAGGATATTTAGAAATTAATGAATGGCATGAACAAAATACTGAAGGAAGATTTTGGACTGAATATAAATCAAAGCAAGACTAAAGTGATGAAATGTAGCAGAAATGATACCAATACTAGTAGATTAAATATAAAAATAGGATCGGACGCAATTGGAGAAGTAAGTGAATTCTGTTACTTAGGAAGCAAAATTACAACCGATGGCCGAAGCAGGAATGATGTTAAAAGCAGAATAGCACTAGCAAAAAGAGCCTTCATGAAAAAGAGAAATCATTTAGTTTCAAGTATTGATCTAGGAATTAGAAAAAACTTTTTAAAACTCCATGTGTGGAGCACAGCACTTTACGGTAGCGAAACATGGACGTTAGGAATACCGGAAAGAAAGAAAATTGAAGCATTTGAAATGTTGTGTTACAGAAGAATGCTGAAAATTAAGTGGACAAACACATTAAGAAATGAACGAGTTTTTGGAAATGATAGGTGAGGAAAGAAATTTGTGGAAGAAGCTTACAGAAAGAAGAGACAGGCTGGTAGGTCATATTTTGAGACATGCTGGATTAGTTAATTTGCTGGTGGAGGGAACAGTCGAAGGTAAGAACTGCATATGAATACAGAGATTAGAATATATGAAACAGATAATTGAGGACGTGGGTTGTAGGGGGTATGTAGAGATGAAGAGGTTAGCACAGGATAGGAGGGGATGGAGGATTGCATCAAACCAGTCGAAAGACTGATAACAGCAAAAAAAAAACATTAATCTTCCTCCTTTAGATTCGCCTTGCATTCTAATTTAACTTTTACGTCACTAATTTCAGGATGAATGTCATCGGAAGGGATCTATACAACTAATGTGTTTACAAGGTAGATGTTCAAGGTAAGAGTATAATAACTAATTTACTACGGTCTCTCTTGCAACAATGTCATTTTTCCACTCAAGGGCTGCGAAAGGAATGGGAAGGAAATTTGACATGCCCTTTTTAAGGAGTGATTTTGGGATACTATGGAAAAATGAAATCTGGATGGCCATACGGGAACGTGAACTCGAGTCCTCCCGAATGCGAAGTCGGAACGTTACTACTCACCCACAACCCTCTGTGCGTATTCATCTATAAATTTTTTTGTTGCTTATACTTCTAGATTATACATCCGGTTTGTATGACGTTAGTAAACAAATCGAGGTTTTATGTCATATTTCTTGCAATTTTGAAACCCGACACCAGTTCTTTATTTGCGATACTTGCACAGTTTTCTTCTGTACGCCAATGCCTATAGTATTTGCATCTGGTTTTGAAGTATGGACATCGCGTTTATACTGTTTGCTGTGATTTCTGAGAACATATTTGGTTTCGCTGTGTCTTCCCTTCCCAAAAAGCCTTCTATGCTTACATAAATACTGCGATGTAAATCTGTTTGCTACGAAGATCTATTAGTCGTCTTTTCGAAAGGCTTGGGTCTCTCCAGTTGTTCCATGCAGCGTTAAGCGACCGCCAGTCTCAATAACGTCTACGTATAAAAAGAGAACTATAATTAATTACAAACCCTACTGCAACAGTTGAAGTTATCGCTTCGTAAGATGACATTGAGCTATTAGACTAAGGAAAACTAAAAACTGGAAGAAATGGGAATCCTCTTGCTAAATGCAATTACTAATAAACATTCAAAAATCAATACCATTCGTGAAAAAGATCTGACGCTTTGATAGAAATTGATCAAATTATCATTCGGGGTCAAGCAGGGAAATACAAATTAAGGATAGAAGTTATCAGAAGCTAGATACGAGAAAAAAAAACTTTCCAAATACAGAAGAGGAAAGGTGTCTTGCGCAAATGAACGAACATGAGAAACTCAGTAAACAAAAAATCTCTTCTCCACAAATGAATACGATCCCGGTAAATAAAAAATGTCGTCAATCGGGGATGTGCAAAAAATAATTCAGCAACATCACACTTTCTTTTTATAATCTGAAATAATGTTACGTATAATTGCAAATAGGATTCAAAAAACGTTTAATATTAAAAACTGGAAAGGCAATAATACATGAATTTTGTAAATATATTGACAATACTTCCCGACACCTCCATGAAGATATTTTAAGTTGTAGAAACAATGCGCAAAGTGAAAGTACAAAAGAAGTTTGTTTGGAAAAATATTTTCAAAAATTAGAGTCTGAAAATAAATGGAAGCAAAATTTTTCTCTCTCTTTTATACACTTGCTACAAATAAGCAAGACAACTTGGGAGCGAAATTCGAACAATCTCCATAATAGCGAATATCTGTGACGAAGCACTGGTGGCCTGATCCTGTCATCGCTAAATATAAGAAAACTAATGTAAAATTGTGAAAGTAAATAACAAACAGCGTTAACTGGGTTCTGTAGAAAGCACGACGCGCTTAAGGAACGGATGCGTGTGGCAGTCTTTGTTTCCGCCATCAGCTAACAAGCGTGACTTGGAGCCACCACATCTCCGCTAAACAACATCATTTGTGGAAAAGAAATCACGTTAGTTTTCAACGGTTACACTAGTTTTGAAAATATATAGGAAATTTAGTTCTTCTTCTTTTCTCCTTAACCGTCAGGTTGGTGGGTATTTTTTTCTTTCGAAATTAAAACTGAGGTGGATTCCCCTTGATTCTCCTGCGATGGAAGAGTATTAACGTGATTATTGTTTTCTGTGGATGACTTTAATGTATGTATGTTTAGTGTAGTAAATGAAGGAAAAATGGAAGAACAGTGAAGCAGAGGCATGGTGCCGGCACATTCAGCTGTACTCTTACCAACGGCCGTCACACCTAACTTCCCCATCAACAGTGATACAGTGTCGTATGCCCTCACTGGGGAGAGATTAGGAATTGTGCACACAAAAAAAATTTTAGCGCTAGTATTCGAACCAGCGCACCCCGAGACCATTACGGTGCCGCAAGCTACTGAGCTAACGGGACAGGTAAAATTTAATTAACAATGACAATTACGTATTGGGAGAAAAATTCACGGTTCTTGGAGCCTTGATCATTCCACCTTCGCATAGTAATGTTGAAGATTTTAACTTCATTTTTCTCATTAATGAGTGTTCTTTGGTAAATTAGTTTTCAGCACCACTCCCTACAGTACTGTCTTCCACAATTGACGTCTTCCATCATTTGTTGCATACTGAAGTGAAAAAAGTCATCATATACCTCATAATATCGTGTGGGTCCCCTTTTGCCAGGCAAAGTGCAGCAGTCCGACTTGGGATTGACTCAACGAGAGGTTCGTAAGTCCCCTACACAAATATTCAGCATTGCTTCCTCTACACCCGTCCATAATTAAGAAAGTGTTGCCAGTGCAGGACATTGTGCACGAAATGACCATCCAATCATGTTCCAGATATATTCGATTTGATTCCAGTCTGGAGATGAAGGTGGTCAAATCATTCTCTGGAATGGTCCACAATGTTCCTCAAACCAATCGTGAAAAACTTTGGCCCGGTGACATGGAGATTTATCGTCCGAGGAAAGTTCATCGTTGTTTGGGGCAGTGAATGGCTGAAAATGATCTCCAAGTAGCTGAACGTAACCATTTACAGTGAATGTTCGATTCAATTCGACTGGAGAACCTTGTCCGTGCCACGTAAACACAGCCCATACCAGGATGGAGCCACCACCAGCTTGCACAGTGCCTTCCTGATCAACTCGAACACTACCATCAGCTCTTAACAACTGGAATCGTGACTCATCTGACCACGCAACCTTTTCCAGTCATTTAAGATCCAATCGATATGTTCACTATGGCGTTTTGTTAGCAGCGGCAGTTGCGTAGATTTTCTGCTGACATATTTCATTAACGCCAAATTTCTTTGCACTGTCCGCAAGGACGCGTCTGCCGTACAACCCACATTGACGCGTTGTCACCTCGACACAGACGTGGCTGGTCTCGGTCATTAAGTCGGCGTGGTTGGCCTCCGCGTTGTCCATGACGGGAGGTAATGACGAAATTACACTGTTGACAGAGTAATATTGAATTCACGAACAATTTCCGAAATGGAAAGTCCCATTGATCTAGCGCCAACTACCGCTCGACGTTCAAAGTGTATTTATTCATTTCGTGCGGCCATAATAACGTCAGAAAACCTTTCACGCGACTCACAAGAGTACAAATGATAGCCCCGATGCAGCATGACACATTTATACGTTTCTTCCACGGTGCAGCCACCATTTTGACGTTTGCATCGTCCTATCATAAGAATTTTGGCAATTCCGTGTATGTACTTGGAATCGGATATTATTATGCGGGCGTGCATAAGTGTGTACAGAAACATTATATGACTATAATCTATTGATGATGAGACTGAAATAGCATATGCAGCTGAGTAAAATTCAAACTCTTCGAAAGCATTACTTAAAGATAGTATACTGTTCATTTCTACTGAAACGTCTGCCTGCGTGTTATTACAGTCATTGATTCAGGTTTAACCTTATCACTCTTTCTGAGCTTCACAGAACATACATAAGAAATGGAGGGTCATTGCACCACTGGAAATCAAAAGGTTCATTTCTAACTGTTATATGCGAAAGTATGTCCTGATGGATTTCCACTTTCGTTGATGCAAGCTTAGAAGGGAAAAATTAGAATTTCTCTAATCCAATTAATTAACACTTGTGGTATATGTGGAAACAAATGCTGAAATAATTCGGACGTTGAAAGATTTAAACCGTTGAGGTAATTTCTCTAACAATCGAAACATACAGTCTTAAAACATGTTCATTGATTGTATCATACAATTAATTATTATTTTTGACAGTTAACATGCAGTAAGATTAAATTTTCTCTCGTAAGTGCAGCATCTTATTAAATGTGTTGATGAGCCAAGAATTTATCCGCAGCCGTAGATGGAGGTAGATGTTCGCATGTTTACCAATCAGTTTAGTCAGAAACTTCGTCGTCTCTCTGTTCAGTTCATTTTCTGCACCAAGTAGGTTACAATATCGTAAGGGCTACAACAAGCGATCACAGACCTAGAAGCTCTTCTCTATACTTTATCGTTACTTCAATCAATCCTTTACAATACGGATCCCAAATCGCACAGCAGAACCATCGATGACAACATACGAGACTTTTATATGCTGTCTCCATTGTATAAGCGTTAGATTTATTAGAAATTCGACCTATAAATTGCAATCCAGAAGTAGCTTCAACCCTGACTGAACATACCTGGTGGTCCTACTGCATGTTGATTTCAGAGTTACACCAAAATACGTAAGGAATTCGACCTAAAAGCTACACAGCTTATTTAACTCAAGAACGGCCATGATGTCTCAGTGACTAACGAGGCTGATATATATATATATATACTCAAAATATTTGCAGGCGAAACTTACAACAGGCATAAAGCCATTAAAATTGGAAATATACAACATTGCAACATAACTTGTTTTCGGTTGAAAAGATGGAGGATACCAAATCCGAAGCCTTGAGTTCGATTCTCATTATGTGACATAATGTTCATTTAGCCTGAAAATCTGAAATGTATCATGTTTGGTGTTTTATTGGAGCAAGGTGACAAAACTATTGAGTTGTTTAATGGACTTATTAGAGGACGTGAATATGGATGCTGAGTTTGGTACTCATCATTTCACACTAAGCAGGTTGATATAGCCCTCAAAACACCTGTAGGCTGGTCTTGTGAAATGGGGTTATATTGATACTACCAACATTAAGTGTGAATGTGGTGAGGACCAAACCATGAACCAAATGCTGGAGTGCCCTATGTGCCCATCATACTGTAACGAAGATGATCTGCTTCGAGCAACACCGAATGCAGTTGAGATTGCGAAGTGCTGGGCGAAATGTGTTTAAAGTGGTTAATTTGTACAATTTCTACTGTGTATTTGATGTCTGCGACTCGAGAATAATAACTGGAGGATAAAAGGGAAAGGTCACGGCATTCCTACAGCTCCTTCTGCTTCCCGTAGGATTCATGGAGTTGAAGCTCCGCATCCCCATTACAACCATTGGCACAAGAATGGTTGAGAGGGGATCAACACCACGCTGCGGCCGTTCTTTACCTTACCGCGGGGTTTCCAATAATAATTGCAGGATACAGGTTCTAATCCAAGTTTGTTCCAGAAATTAGTCTTCCTAGTTTCCAGAAATGAAGGGGGTAGGTCCACAATAGAGGAAATCGCCGCTCTGTCGAAACTGACCTGTCTGTAATGTCATCACTGCAAGCAAAAAATTATCTCACCTGCCAACACTTCGAATGTCGAGATCACTACAGTGACGCCTAAAACAGAATTACACACCCCACTAGATATAGGTACCTCATTGCCAAGATACGTAGTTCATCTTCCAAATGTTAGCCTCACTTCCTACAAAAGTTCATAGCTATATAGAAGAAACATGCATATACAGATATATAGCTGACGGCTATTATACACTACTGTTTATGAAAATTGCAACACCCAGAAGGAATGAACTGAATCACTCCAAAGTCGGAGGATGTGTAGAACAGGGAGATCATAATAAGTGATTAAGATTACAGACAGATGGCGTTCACGTATGCCCAGCAGCGTCCTGTTTTGTGCGACCGGACAGGTCACTATTACGCCACGCTCAGTCGGTGCAGAGTTCGACGTCATCATGTGAGTGAGTTCGAACTTGGCAGAGTGATTGGTCTCAGGGAAACGGGTTTTTCCTATCGTGACACTGCGGCTCGTACAGAGCACGCTGCTACGATAGTGATGCGCGTGTGGAAACAGTCGTACACAGCAACGAGAAGGTACTGGACCACACAGTGTGACCACAGCACGTGATGAATGCCATCTTGTCCGCATGGCGGATAGACTGGTGGCTCGTATGCATTGCGTCGGTTTCCATTGATCAGAAACAGACTGCAATGGGAACGTAAAAGCAGTAAGTGTCGCAGTAGCTGTCAAAATGTAGTGTTTTTGGACGATTCCCGGTCTTATTGTGATGGCCGCGTAGGTGCTAGACGCTACCGTGGGGAACGCAATCGGACAGAATGCATTGTCGAGCAGCATAGCGGACAAACGCCAAGTGTAATGGTTTGGGGCGCCATTGGCTATACCACGCGATGTCCCCTCCTACAAGTTGAGGTCAATCTGAACAGCACACGCTATATCAGGGAGGTTTTAAAGCTCGAGGCACTACAGGCAGCTCCACATGCCAATTTCAGCAGGACCTTGTTTGAACACAAGTGACGAGGAATGTGGAATCCTTCTTTGAAGAACGACGAGTACCACTGCTTCCTTGGCCTGCAGATCTGACGGCAGATTACAATGCTGGTGCAGGCACAAGTGTTTCAGAGTACTCTGTACCGAGTATGTTGTTGAAGATGAGGCTCTGCAGCTGACGGCTCCTACGTGTTCCCATGTTCACGCAACGAAATCGTCAATTAAGATTGCTGTGGCGACGAGATCATCGTGATTGAACCGTGGAACGATGGAAACGTATCTCCTGGTCTGGTGGATCACGTTTCTTGTTACACCAAGCCGATCACTGTGTTCGGATACGCCATCTTCCAGTGACCGGTAGCTTGAAACATGCGCCACACCACTAACGCATTCCGATAGGAGCAGTGAGATGCTATGGGAGACATTCACCTGGGCTTCCATGGGACCGGTGGTAGGGATCGAAGACACTATCACTTTTGCGGACTACGTGGAAATTATTGCGGACCACCTTCATCCCTCCATGTGATGGTATCTACTAGAAGGATAACTATCCTCGTCACAAGGCAATATTCGTACTACGGTTTGAGGAGCATCATAGCAAACTCACGTCGATGTCTTCGCCACGAAATTCGCCTGATCTCGATCCAACTGAAAACATCCGGGACGCTATCGGGCACTAACTCCGCGTCCACAAACCACCAGCCCGTGATTTCAAGGAACTGCGTGACCTGTTAGTAGGCATCTTGACTAAAAGAAGACAAATTTAATGTAATTTGGATATTTTCAAGAAATTCATCTTATGTTCATTTATGGTCATAACTAAATATATTTCTGTCCATTTTATATAACAAATCACTGAAATAAATACAGTTAACTCTCTGTTGATTCAAATTATGTGAAGTAGATAAGCACTGCAATCACATCTTCCGTACCATAAGGGCAGTGGCATTTTTGTGAAGTGATTTTATTGGTCACAGATTTACGGGAATAGGAAACGCGACCAGGTTTCCTGCAATTGTAATTCGTATAGCAAAGTACTGAAACGGATCTGAAGGAGAAAATAAAGCCCACTACAGACTAAAATATTAATCAGATGAAAATTATGTAAATTTTATTAAGTAATACAGCATTTGTATTTAAAGATTACTTTTATGTTTTGTTTTAATAAAATAAGTAAAATAAAATTACAATAGTGAACACCAGAGTTATCGCATTCATTAAAAATTAGTCCTAGAAAATGATAACGTGAACGGAAATCTGGCCAGTATATAAACGAAGTCTAAAGATAATAACGCCCTAAATAAATTCTTTTTTTAACCAGCCATAAGTTAAATTACTAACGAACGCCGTCGTCTTCACAAGAAGATTTTTCAAACGTTTAATGAGGCCTAATCTTTCATATGACAACCACTAATATATGTTTGACTTTCAATAGAGATTAAGTTTTCTTGAGATAAATGTCACAAGGTTAACGTATGTATCTATGTTTTTCTGAGGTCAAGTAGTCTATCCTTATAGAGACGTGATTTTCTTAGTAGAAGCTAGGAGGATGACCCTTAAACCACCTGACATTATGGCTATGTCCGGTACGTTAAAATTAGCAGCAGCGAAGGTACATTAATCACTTAGACCGACGTCCACCTACAGAGTCCGATTAGAATATCGACCTACGGCTGGACATTAACAGGCTGCAGTCACGATTTTAAGGTCAATGACACGCGGCCAGCGGCCAGTGTGCGAATAAGTGCACCACTGCAAAATCCAAGTCAAGGGGAACAAAATGAGTAGCCCTACTATCGGGAAACTGCAACGCCGAAAAGACAAGTGCTTCTACAAAGTCTTTTGAAAACAACCTTGGACATACAAACGCCCACAGTCTGTAAACTATAGTTCTAGCCAATGAGCGAACTGAATGGCAAACAGGTTCAACTCAAACATTCCAAGGGGAGAAGGACTGACAGATTAAATCTTAATGCAATCTGTTGTGTTTATCTTCTTTATGAGACATATATTGGTTGATAAAAATTATTTTTAATTTACTGTAGTGGTTAATGGCAGTGCCTAAATAAAATTAAAATTAAGTACAGTAATAATTTGATGTCTAATGGGAAAGCAAACAACGAAAACAGTTGCAAAAAATACCTTGTTTTAATTTTTTTTTACTAATGGCTTTACGCCTGGTGACGTTGAGGTCATTGGAGAAGGGATGGTCGTGGGGATAAGGAATGGGAAGGAATTCGGCTATGGCCTTTTGAAGGAAGCATTCGCCTGAAGTGATTTCGGGAAACATGGAAACCCCCCCCAAAAAAAACCTGATTGTGTACACAGAACAGGAGTATTATTTGCGATACTAGCACACGGACATCGTACAGAAATCTATTTGGGACTACGTTTCCGTACAATGCCAGCACAATACATTCTCATCTGCTTTGTAAAAGAAAATCCTGAACATTTCAGTCCCAACGCTGACGTACACAGCTGTAATTCTAGGAATGAATATAACATCGGCAAAGATTAAAAGCCGTTCTATTTCACAGAAACGGAGAAAATTGTACGAACATTCTACTGCCACAGGAAATCAAGTATTACATATTTACGAAAATCTGACAGCTTCTAATCCAGTCTGAAGAAGATTTTCTTTAAAACTCATTTTAATCCAAGAAATGATTGTTTCTTGACATTTGGTAATGATGATAAAGAAATAAAAGCGTTGATGTATGGAAGGGGAAAGTGACTAAGTTATTCATAGTCACTGATGTCATGTTTGTTTTTGATTTTTTGGAAACTATGCAGCAATTAACAAGACTCTCGAAGTTTCTTTCAAATGCAGTAGCTCACATGGTTCGTTATGTGGAAATTGCGTGTAATTTTGGAATGCTACATGGCTACCATCCAATCAATAGTTGGTAATAACATTCGCTTGTTAAGGATGATTGATACTATTCCATAACCCGATTTCATATGGTTTTCCCAAATCAAACCAGGCGAATTCTCGAACGATTCCTTCAAAAGGCCGTGCCTGAATTTCCTCCCGATCGTGGTCGGCAGTCCTTTCTCCACTATAATGACCTAAACGTCGACGAGACTTAAATCCACAAACAAATGGAATCAAAGAAAACTATTCTAATCTAATTTAAGCATATCCGAATTTAGTAAAGACTCTTTCATCAAAAAAATAATAGAAAAAATTGGAATTATTGGTCTTTGCTTATGGCTTTACGCCTCGTCGACGTCGAGATCATTATAGACGGGAAAGGATGAGGGCAAGGAAGGGGAAGGAATTCGGCTATGGCCTTTTAAATGAAGCATCCTGGTATTCGCCTGGAGTGATTTGGGGAAACCATGGAAAACCCAAATCTGGATGCCCGGACGGGGATTCAAACTCGCGTCCTGCTACCACACTCGATATTTAAATAATACTTCAATGTATGGTACAATTTATCTACCTTCAATACATCTATAGTAAAACTAGCTGATACCAGCGACTTCGTACGCGTAGATTAAGAATTTCATTGCCAGAATTGAATATAGCAAGTTGCTGGTAACGAAGGATTGGTCCCAAACTACACCGAGACGGCATAATATGACAGGAAAGCTATCACTATATTATTCTACCATCGAACCTGTCTCTTGAAGAGAGTCAATTTTAAACATATTTAAAAACAGAAAAACAAATGAAGGTGAGGGGATATGGAGAGGGGGGGGGTGTTAACTGAGGGCAGCTTTATTTCAGCTTGGTCTTTTCTTCTTTCTTCACCATGAGCATCCGATTCCTGGATTCTAATAACTTTAGCTGCTCGTGCTCTGCTAGAGCTACAACTTAAGCCAGTTTACGCCCGCAAGGCATGTCAAAAAAGAAGGCAAAATAAACTGGTGCCAGAAACATTTAAGCAGACACAAAGTAATAGGACAGAGAAAGTCGACATCTACTCTAAATAATACGTTTTTTTCTCTAAACGAAATTTATTAACAAATTATACACTAACATAATGCGCGAGAAGCACAGCTTGAGCAAGCGGCGTAACATTACAGACTAACACACACATCCGTCTCTCACCATTCGATAAGTTCTCAAAATTTCGTGATTACTACTGTTAATCATACCGAAAAAAAATGTCCTGTGCCATCCCTACAGATTTCCCGGTCAAATTCTGTCAGTAACGTTATAGGCATTTATTCGTCAAAACGTAACAAAAGTCAGAGGCTTATTTCCGCATTTATAGTATTATTATTGTAGATCACACACACACACTGACTGCGAATCACCCCTGAGGGATCAATATAACGTAAAAAAGTGTACACCTACAGCATTGCAAGACAACCTATGATTTGCCTTGCCTTGCACCCCTAACTTTGTGATATGTACAGCTTAACATTCAATCCGAATAACCAACGGCCCAGGCGTGACTCTTACGATGAAAAACAATATTTAAAAATCTTAGCCTCCACGGAGATTTGAACGGGTGACCAAGACCCAAACATCGGTAAGCAAGCGCTTTAACCACTGAGCTACCTGACCGCTACATGGACAAACAGTATAGAGACCCTCACATCCAACGCGTCTGTCTGTCGACGTTCTGCAATTTTTCGAAATTATAAGACAACATGTATTATTTATACAGATAATTTTTCAATCAAATGTAGACAGTTTTTTTCTTCTTGTTTCAAAGGATAAGTCTGCAAAGTTTCATCGAGATCGGATGAAAACTGTGGATTTGTATGAAGAACAAACAAACCAACAAACAAAAATGCATACATACATTCATTTTTATATATATATATTATCAAGACCGCTTCTTTCAGTTCTTTTTTTTTTTATCGCTATTTTGGTCCCATCATAATATTCTCCTGAAATATTTACAGTTTTTTAGTCCACTCTTTTCTATTTACGCGCAGAAAATCCTCGTTTGATATTTGCTCTCCCATCAATGGCGGAGCGTGGAGGGTGAGCGGTAACACTTTGGCCTCGCATTCGGGAGGATGCGGGTTCGAATCCCTGTCCAACCAGGCAGACTTCAATGTTCCATGGTTTCCATAAATCACTCCAGATGAGTGCTCCTATGGTTCCTCCAAAAGGTCATGGCCTAATTCCTTACCGTTCCTTGACTCCGATCCCCTCCCGCCTCTAAAAATGACCTCGACGTCGATGAGGCGTAAAGCCATTCGAAAAAAAGTAAAATAATGAAAAATTATTTCATTTGTGTATTGCTGGTTCGTTGCATGCATGGTCGTTTTACGATCACAATACACAAAGTTCAAGTCATATAATTCCAGTGTACTGACCCAGACAAACACAATCTCTAGAACTAATTAATTCATGTTGATATCAGCACATTATATCAGTGATACTTCATCCAGTCGCCACGGTACAACGTAGGCTGGAAATAATTGTAATTCAGTATAACTATGGCACTCTAGATACAAAGGCCGACAGTTTCATCGGATAACAAGGCACGCAATGTTTCGCTTTCGTGTTAATCACACTGCTCTTATCTATAACTTGGCTTGTAAACGAGCTAACAAGTACATCTTCTACCTGGAGTATCCTGTTGTTCCGCAAATCAGGTCTGACTACTCACTATCACTCTGCTTACCCACCTGCTTGTGGGAGACTAGAAGTGCAAGTGTCTGTGAACGGTGCTACTCATATTAATTTGTTTGTGGATTGTTTAGTTACTGAGGTGGGAATTTGGCACAATCCCAGATGATTATAAAAATCGCAACCACTGTCGTCGTATAGACTCGAGTTCTATATAGTCACTGCCAAAATAGGTAGTATACTTTGTTCTTTTTCTTCTTAACCACCTTCTACCAACATTTTGGGGTCGGCTGCCATTGATGAGTTTTACTCAAATGGTCAAATTTGGAGCTTACGGCAGCATGCCGTTGCTGCCGCCAAGTATTTTACACCTGCTGCTAAGTTAACGAGCGAAATGAAGTGTTGCCTCTGTATGCGAAACGTGTAGCTACGTTCTGTGATAAGTGTATCCTTTTGTTCATGAAATGTGTAGTTTATGATGTGGAGATTGGGGACCGTCCCGGCATTCTCCTTGATGGCTGCTAAAAACTGCCTGAATAACTCAGTGACGCGGGAGCCCCATGCAGTGTGCGGGTTTGTTAGGTA
The DNA here is from genome assembly GCA_031002005.1 of Vandiemenella viatica. Taxonomy (NCBI): domain Eukaryota; kingdom Metazoa; phylum Arthropoda; class Insecta; order Orthoptera; family Morabidae; genus Vandiemenella; species Vandiemenella viatica. The sequence goes on from CM061921.1 coordinate 364,150,546, forward strand.
CACGTTAAATATTATAATAAGATAATGTCGTTATTAGACTGCCGTGTATACGATGAACTCCAATATGTTCTTGCATGACACTGATTCGCTGAGTTAAAAAAAAAAAAAAGTTGTGGTTTCCCGTCTGAGTTTCACGCACTTGTTCCAGCACCTTTAAGTTACTCCGAGTAAAAGGTTTTCTCAAGGAGAACAAAAATGATTTGTCTTCACATATCTTCTATATCTGCACATATCACATATCTACTATCTGACTTTAAATGGGTCCAGACAGGAACTACTCGAGGATTGGAGATAGTGGAAGTTTGAAGGGACTAGATCAGGTATAATAATAATTCCGTGTGGTCGTCATGACCTGGTGACAGGGTTTCTATTGGCTGTGCATTCCGTCCCTGTTGTAGCCGCCTTAACCTATCCCGGCAATCCTACCGGGTACAGGGGACCTACAGTTTAACGTGGAATCCGAACCACGGAAGCGTTCTGGCGTACATCGCATTATACAGCTTGCGGTACCAAAGGTGAAGGTCTGGTTAAGAGCCATTGAAAATCCCAGCCGAGACAGGGATTCGAACCGGGGACCTTTCGATTTCCAGTGAGAAACCATAACCTCTGAGCCACCACGCCGCTACTAGGTGTGGTACCAACTGAAAAGACGTTCATCAATTACAGTCACGCTTGGGACATTTGTCCTAATGAAACGGCACCTTTCTTTACTTTTCCTTAATAGCTGCTCGCAGTTGCTTCACAAGACTACAAAAATAAGTCTCCTTCAGAGTTTCATCCTTTTCTAGGAAATTCAGAAGAGGTACACCCTCAGAACCACACCAAAAAAAAACGTCACTTTCCTTGTAGAAAAACCGTGGATCAGTAGAACAGGTCTGCATTGCTTTGATTCTGGGGTAGAGTGATATGTCAAGGCCACATCAAGGATCTTTCGAAATGATTTATTGTCTTCAAAGAGGGCTAGATTTTCCAAACGTTTCAGCACTCAACAGTTGGAAACCTTCCGCTAGTGCGAGTACTGTGTGAGAATGGCAGATATCAGCTCAGTCTGCCCAAGTATTAAACTTCTCTCATGCACCCTTTTCCTGCGTAAGGTCATGGTTCTCTCCCATTTCGTGTCAGACGACCACATTGTGGGCAGGAGCAATATCCCTTAATGTTTCCACCATGTACGCATGAACTTTTTTCGATGACAGCACTTCCTTACACCTATATTTAATCACATCAACAATTTTATCACCACTTTTTTTTTAACATAAACCTTATCCACTTTCAGCGCCTGTAACGGAATGAAGGTTCGTTCCAGGATGTTGTCATTTTAAACAATATTCTACAAAGGGCTGAAGAATTATATGCATTTTCCACACAGTTGAACCATTTGTTTTTTCTTGTCACGCCAGGAACTTATAAAACCATCTTTGTATTAAAAATATAATAAGTTAAAATACTTAGTCCACAAACAGAATGTTGGTTGGAGCCTCCCGGAAGGGCATATTAAGCCATTATATCAGAGATAGGACGGCCAGTTTCTTTCTCTGTGACCAACAATTTAACGAGGAATTCGAACCACGGAACATTCTTGCTTAGTTAAATGATCAAAAGTATTTCTTAAAAATTCCTGGCCCCATCCCTCACCCGGGTATTATAAACATTTAAAGAAACTTTGTCATAAATGCACAGCTGTATCGTATGTGAAATATATTAGATTTTCAGATGATTAGTTAATGCTATGAATGTGGAAGTGGTGGCCGAAATAAAGCTAGCTACGAAATGTCTTACAGTTCTTTCTCTGTGAGACTTGAGTCTTTGACAGAAATTATTCTCGGGTGTTCTGCCGGACCAGTATTTCCATTTGCAACGTATCGACAACAGCATCTGGAACACCCGAGAAGAATTTCTGTCATTACTTTCTCTGTTTATCATCTTGAACGATTTGCCGATACACCAATACGTTGCGTAAATTATCGCCTGCAACAACTTAGTATTTTACCTGTAGTTCCATTAAGCACAGTAGTAAGTGATCAAGCTTTGAAAGTAACTTAAATATGAAAAATAAAATACTGAAGGATTATTTTCACATTTCAGGAAGCTTCATAACTAAGAGGACTGTTTTAGAATAATACTCACTGACAAAAATAAAATAGATGAAACTCACGAGGTTAATGGATTTCAATTATTACAATATCAAAATGAAATATGCAGTGTCAGCATATTAGTGGTCCCGTCTAAGTAGTGTGTCGCACCCTTTCGAGTATTACATTTAGCGATTGTTTACTCTCCTGCAGCAAATCGGACCTCGAGATCCGACAGATTGACACTACATAGAAACTGACGTTTGAGCTAATCCCACACAGGTTCGATTACGGACAGATTGCAAAAGAGAAGAGGGAGGCAGGCTGGTCATAGGAGCACAATCAGGCCCAAGAACCTCTCGCCATGTGTGAGTGGGCATTGCCTGCAGCAACACTGAAGATATGTGGACGCAGGATGTCAGTGACGTAGCACCGTGTGTGTGCGCACAGTATTGGCCTGGTTTGCCAACCAAGACGTCCAAGACTAGAATCACTTCAAACGCAGCCGTCTGTACTCCGGTGTTAATGTAAGACGACGAAGGGGACGATGTACCCGCATACCAGCCAATCGAAGTTATCGAAACAACGGTGCGGAATGCAATGAGGTACTAGTTCCAACACCGCGGTACTGTAGCTTCTATATGCCCCCATATGCCAGGAAATTCCACGATGCGACCAACCCGCTGGTAAACACGCGTCTAAATTCGAACACTTCTTTTAGGTGCTTAACTTTTTTGTCAGTGTATATATAAACTGTCTGTTAACAAATGTTATCGCTGTAGATTAGTAATTACAAAAGCAATTGGGAACTTGCAGTCTCATAACAATCCAGTCTATTAAAGATTAAAAACATCTGAATTATTAATAACTTAATGGAATCGCACTAGAAAAGGAGGCAAGAAGATACGAACTGAAGAGCATTCAGTGAATTTAGAACATTGTTAAGACGGCAATGCTTAAACGTCAGGTTCCCAACCTTTTCTGACCTATCAACCCCTTCTCAAAAAAAAAAAAAATTAATCATCGCCCCTTTAAAAAAAAATTACACTGATCCCCTTTCTTGCAATAAATAATGTTACCCATAGTCCTCCAACGCTTTTTGGTCGTAACCCACTTTCTGAAACAGTAATTTGACGGGGCCCATCCTTGGTGAAGTGTACAACGACATATATAGAAAAACAAGGACATATTTCTAAAATAACGTTATTAAAAGATACTAACAACATTGGAACATTGTTCACAATTTTACTAACAAATGCATACTATGAAAAATATACAATTGATTAGAGGGCTGTAATGACACTAACTTTTCGATATTTCGTGCCTTATTTGTCATCAGCAAACTTCAATCCTTACACTCCAAAAATGACTATTTTTCTTTTCTTGGATAATAAATTGCTGTCTACGCTAAATCCTCTTTCGGTTACAAATGAACATGATAATGCGATGAAATACTTCTTTGATGCAGCCCGTAATACTGGAAAGGAAGGGGAGGCGGGGGTTTGTCCTAAACGCCCCCTGTATTTGACTTGGATCAGAAACGATCCCTATGGTCTCTTCAACGTCCACCGGTGGGCGTACCGCCCCCGCTATGAACCAATGGCTTAAAGCATTTAACGTTTTAACAACACTGCACCAACCAGCAGCAAAAGATGGTTTGTCATTCAGTAGAACTGTAAACAACACTGCCACAGTAATATAGAATCAAAGTCACCATTGTAAGTACCTGCTCAATAATAGGAGCGTGAAAAAATTATGCACAACACATTCGTCTTCGCCGGAAGCATAGAAGTATAAATTTTCAGACAACAGCCGCCAACAAAACCAGTCGACCAGGCGGGCCAAGATCAGCAGCCAGCACCCAGGAAAAGTGAAGCGCCAAGGAAACAAGCAAGGAAAAGAAGGACCACATGCAATAAGAAGACTACCACGAGTGTACACCAATGCTACAGGTGCCAGAAATTTTGGCACAACGCCACAGACTGCCGTTCCGCAGAGAGTTGTGTCCGCTGTGGCGGGAGCCACAATGTCAAGGATTGTGGACGCTCGAGGACAGACACCCCAACATGTGCCAACTGCCAAGGGCCTCATTCCGCCATATATGAAGGCTATCCTGTGAAGTGCAACCTGCAAGCTTACGGAAGGCGAGAAACCAACAATGCCAAGACTGAAGAACTGCCAGCCAAGCGAAACAAGAACCGAAGAGAAGAGATACTCTTTCGCCAAGGGGAGAAAGAGAGAAGCTCCAAGCAGCAGGCAGACAGAAGACCAACTATCTCCCTACATCACTCAACGCAACAACACGCACGAAACCCGTCCACAAGGAGCGACAACGCCTGCCAAGAGAAGGGGTGTTGCCGACACCAAGATTGGATGGAAGGGAGTCATCGAGAACAGCTGACCAAGCTGCTCCAAATGATGACAGAACTACTATCAGTCATGATCCCCCTGAGGGATTAATGAAAATAAAGGACCTAGTGTCCACAGAAATACCCAAATACAATTGTAACACATGATGAGTCAAATAAAGGTTAAAACCCAAAAAACTGTACATCTCCGATGGCTGAAAAGAGCAAAGCCAAAGGAATTAAAGGTAAAAAAAAAAAAAACAGAGACAAATCCAACCTGCCAATAACAAACTACGTCAAACTGAGAGTGATAGAGGAGTAACATTTCTCTAAAAAAAAACATTGGTCTATCTGGTTCCACTTGCTATAAGCATTATATATCCGCTTCCCAGTGTTACGTCTGATCCCACAGAAAAAAAATACTTTCGGAAGTATGTAAAAGGCTTTATAGGCAAAAGCCGCTGCCTTACCGATGATTTTGATCCAAATGCTAAGGGAGTGAATCCCTGAATAAAAATATCATTTGTCAAATAGCTTAAGAGACTGAGCAAATTGTACTGTCACACTCGTTCACAGAGTGTAATTACATCTATCACTGGTCGTGTAGTTTTCACGCTGGTGACAGTCTGCCGCGTGTGTTAACAGGTAGAAAGAGTCACCAATTTTCTGATCAACTACAGAGCGAAAAGATATCTCCAAAATTATGCGTCCTGTATACAGCTACCGTTACCGGGAGAACAGTTCAACCGGTTAATACGCTAATCACATACGTTCGTGGATGAATGAGAGGTATGGAGTGGACAGTTCGCCAAGGGGATTGGCGCATCCTTCACGTGACATTTCGTAGTGGGGAAAAGTGATTAGCACAGGTGATGAACAAGTTAATTAACGCCTTCCATGTGCGAGGCAGCTATTTTCTGGTTGGAGTAGCCATGGAGAGGAGGCGACACTTTGGGGTGGGTCTCCGGAGCGTGACTGACTCTGGTTCGCGAAGCGGGTAACTACTGTTTGGCGTGAGTAGTGGAGTGTCGATGCACCGTCATCAAGGTGGTGACAGGTCCTGCTCCCAAGCGCGTTTGTGAACTATCATTCCGCACGAGTACATGATTACGAGACCGGAGGAGACAACATACGAAACAATACAATGTGTGACTTGTGTTCCACAACTGGCGCTAGTAATACCCTGCAACTCCCGTAAGGAGCTCTCGGAGCTATACATGACATAAACTATCTTTGGTCATCACAAAATCGTGTAATTTCAGTATCAAATGAAGAGAGTGATAATTTGTTTGTTCAAATTTTAATTTTCGATTTGTAAATCAATCCAACGTCCGCTCTAACTCATTAAAATTAAATCAATAATTAACTATCGATGTAAATAAATTATTTTTAATACTAATAAACCAACTTCTGAGCAATTACATTTAACGCATACAACGTGTCGTAGAGACATTAGTGCCCAGCTCTCGTAACAACTTAAATACATTCAGCCCTGAAACTATATCTAAAGGAGCAGGCAAAGAAAAAGGATAAACGAAAATAGTAAGATTAGCCATCTGGAGTGTATAAAGGATAGCCCAAAAAGATCAGCAAATGGCCGAAGCTCTTCAGGAACAAAATAACGATTTAGTAGCCACAACAGAGACGCAGAAAAAAACATAAGAGGAGCAAATACGTGGGAGATTATACAATGACATATAGTGCGTTGGAACAAAAGGAATTTACAAGTAAAGATGTAGCAATATACGTACATAGAAGATGAAGAAAAATATGAGTTTTTAAACGTGAGATCAACGAATATAAGAATAATAGGAGAAAGTTAAAGATCAATGAATTTTAGAATAAAAGTAGAAAGTGAAAACTGATAGTTATTGCTGTATATGTACCAGAAGAGGGAAAAATTAAAATCTCTGTACCATTCCCTACAACGAATAATGGACAGGTATGTATTATAAGTCAGATCAAGTTGTGCTTTTAGTTGACTTCAGTGCTTGAATTGGTTAATAACAGTATTTCAGAAATAGTTGGGCCATTTGGGTAATCAACCTTTAACTAAAATGGAAGGATACTGAATGATTTTTGACCTTTAATAGTTTCGTGGCTACAAACATTTTTTTCCGCAAAAAATTACTTCAACAAACTCAAGTGGGCATCAATGATCTACTATATAATTGTCAACAGCTTAATACCGAATAACTTGGCGAAACAAACTTATACAAGAGATGGTTGAACAAAGACTTAGAACAACTTGTAAATAATGACGATATCGATGAATAATAGGATAATCTGAAGGGCTGTGTCCAAAAAAATAGCGGAAGAATAAAAGAAGAAAGAAAATAGTAGGAGAACAAGAGGTTTAAAAATTTGATCACAGGTAGTGGAGGAAGCTGTTAAAGAGAAGCAGATAACCTGTTTTTTTTAAAAAAAAAAAAAAAAAAAAAAAAAAAAGGATAATTAAAGGGAGGAGTAGAGGAGGAATCATGCTAACAGCTTGCTTATAAAGCATGTTGGGACCATTTTATTAATCAATTAGAACATGATCTAGGAAGAAGAAGTCATAAAATCACTTAGTAAGGCACAACTGGAAAAGGCCCAACTAAATAACATAAAAGGAGAATGGATAATTCATTATAAAAAATTATGGTATGACGAAATCTTTGAAACACAGTTTGATACTGAAAATGAAATAGGTGCAAGCGGCCTAGATGATTCAAGCCTGTGAGAATTGACAGAGGCGTTAAGGAAATGGAAGAGTAAGACGGCGATGGGAGCAGATGACATAAATGTCGATTTTTTTAGTTACGGAAGTCTGTTCTTAATATTAAAAACTGTTTAAAACGTACTAAAAGCTAAAGAAGATACCCAAAAACTGGAAAAAGGCTTAAGTTACTTCCATATTTAAAAAAGGAAACAATATTCTATTTAACAACTATACAGGAAATATTATACTGGACAGTGCCTACAAAATATCCGTACGTTTCTTTAAAGACAAATTAAAAAACGGGCGAGTAGTAGGTTGTCAACCGAAACTGTTTTTGGATACCTATAAAACTGTTATAACAGAACTTACGAATTTTTGGTTGTACATGTAATAATTTGTTTATCTGCATTACATACAGAAGTTGCTAATTTACACTTGTTCTAAATGCCGTTCGCTGCTTCAATACTTTCTTTCATTCTTTTTTTTTTTTTTTGCTTATGGCTTTACGCCTCGTCGACGTCGACGTCGAAGTCATTAGAGGTGAGATAGGACTGTAGTACTGGGGACAAGGAACGGGAAGGAATTCGACCATGGCCTTTTGAAGAAAGCATCCTGGCATTCGCCTGGAGTGATTGGGGGAAACATGGAAAACCCAAATCTGGATACCCGGACGGGGATTCGAACCGGCGTCCTCCCGAATGCGAGGCTAGAGCTTTAACCACTCACCCACCACGTTCGGTACTACAAATGTCTCGTACATTAGAATTTTCACACGAGCCGACACGTAAAAATGCAATAACGTCAGATCAGGTGAATGATCAGGACACGAAACAGAACCGCTTCTTTCGGTCCGCTTTTCAGGGAACATACGTATAAAACTGGCTTCCCACGACCCGCGCATTTGCCGGCCGGGCCTATGCAGGCCATAGGAAGAATCTCGGCTGTGCTTGCCGGGATGGCGCGGAACTATCCTAGTCGCTGAAGATCAAATACCCGAGTAGCTGAAACGACAAGTGGCGCGTGTTGATCCGTATACTTCGGCTGACGTGGCGCGCCCTACAAAACCAGGCGCCGTGGTGACCCACCTTTACGTGTTCACAAGCACCATTTAAAAAATTAGCTAGGGATACTCGTTGGTCGTGTTGCATACACTTACGTCTTCAATTTACGATAAAGGATGTTGATTTTTAAGTTGCGACTAACCAGTTTCCAAACATAGGTTCCTTATCTCAAATTGGCACATTTTCCCTTTTCCATTATTATCATTACGGAAGCATGTTTATATGTATTCCATGATTTAATCCGTTAAATATACATTTTCCTAGTGAGGGTCACTAAGGACAGCTGCCTGATTACTATGAATCATGGGGAGCAGATGTTTGAAGTCTCGCCATAGCTATAGTCCCTTCATTTAACGAATGCGGCTCAAGGTCAGTCTGCTCTATCCCCTCTCCACTGCCTTTAACCCTTCATGCGAAGGGGAATTTCTTCTCGCCTACATACTCACGGCGGTCAGATCGGAGAGGTAGGAACGGGAGCGGGTATTGAGATGAGGAGTGGGGCCTGGCGAACATGACCTTGAGTCGCCAGATCAGAGTGAACCATACTTATTAGGTCTTGAGCATTTAAACCTACGGGAGAAACGTCTGTGATGCCATTTGCCTATGAAACGAGTATCTTGTGAGAAGTTTATTTTTGTTTGTGAAATGTGAAATTTATGAGTCGACGATTGGGGACCATCCCAGCATTTGCTTACATGATTACAGGAAAACATCTAAAAACAGCAACCAGGACGACCGGTACGAGGGGATCGAGACTCGAACTTGATCCACGCTGGCGGGTATGTTGTCAGATAGTAAGAGCAACACAACACGGTAGGCTGCAGGCGGAAGCGGTCTGACAGCAGGATGTGAGAGAGGCCGATGTGGCATTGACTCCGCAATCCTGTCTGTATCCGGGAGCTGCTCTCTACTGACTCATATCACGGTAGTTATCATCAGACCGTTTACACAAAACCAACGCAGATCAAAACTTTGCTATATGTTCTGTCTTCCATTTACACTGATAGTTCCTGAAAGAGATGTTATTTCAGATGCAATGACGCCAGAAAAAACTTGATTTAATCTCACCATAAGAGAGGAGGTGTTGCAAATAAAAAATTAATTATTGATGCTTCCAGTGTGCGAAATAATTCCTAGAACTTTGATTCCATTCTTGAACCATGTTCGAGGAAACAGACTTTGAATAATTCCCAGCTGTTTGAACCGGGTGTGTAACTTTTCGAGTGCGTCAATGTAAAATGCATCGCTATCGACATCTGAAGTAAAAATTTTCGAATTCAAGAAAATGCGGTTTTGCAGTGAGATGGATACCATGAGTTTTTCTCTACAGTTTTCAATTTTTGGGTTCTGAAAACAAAATGTCAAAAACTGAACACTTATCGTTTCATCGATTCATCCATCGGTACCGACGTAAGACTCATTGAACAGGTGTCAGAAAATGCAGTCACATTGCTAAGGACATTTGTATTTCGCAATATATGAACTGCCAAAACCGTATCCCAGAATTTGAGTAAGTAGGACAGCTATTGTGAAATTGAAATAGTACGGCTATGAACCATTTCCTCTTCAAAAGTAATTGGCTGTTCATCTTGGGTGATCCGTTGCATACAATGAAGTGACAAAAATCATGGAACAGGATGACACAAGTATCCAGTAAGCAGTAGCACCGCGGAAGAAACATGTAAATGTGTCGTGCAGTATGCAGCTTTCGTTTGTATTCTCGTGAGTCCTGTGAAAGTTTTACTGAAGTGACAATGGTCACACGACATGAATTACCGACTGAATGGTAGTTTGCGTTAGACACATGGGGCATTCCATTTCGTAAATTGTTCCTCAATTCAACTTTTCTTCATTTACAATGTCAAGAGAGTGCCATAAATAAGTAATTTCCGGCAGTACCTCCTAGTATGGACAACGCAGTGTCCAACCGAGACCGGCAACGTCTGTACCGAGGTGTCATTGGCAACACTGCGTCATAGAACAGCAGCAACAGACGTTTCCCTGCAGACAGTGCACCGTAAATGGGCTTTGATGAGATATGGCAGCAGAAGATCGACGCAAGAGCCTGTGCTAACAAAACGCTGTCGGCTGCAGTGCCTCTTCTGGGCTCCTATAAAACATATCGTGTGGACTTGAAAAAACTTCAGTAGTCAGATGAGGTACGAGCTGATGGCACAGACTCCTGTGCTAACTGGGTATGTGCCATGTTTACTCTGATAAAACTAAGTTGACCATGACCTATACCTTCATGTTCACAAATAACAATATGCTATGTCACCGGGCCAAAATCGTTCACCTTTGGTTTGAGGAACATTCTGAACAGTTGCAGCGAATGATTTGACCACCAATGGAACATATCTGGGACATGATAGACAGGTCAGTTCGTGCACAACGTGCTGCAGGGGGAGCACTCTCGCAATTATGGTCGGCTGCAGAGAAAGAATGGCTGAGTATTTGATCAGGGAACTTCCGATTACTTGTTGAGTCAATAAAATGTCGGGTTGCTACACTTCTCCTGGAAAAAGAGGTTCCACGAGATATTCCACCTTCAGTGTGATTATGAATACTTATTTTGTTACCCTTCACATGTTACTTTTCAAACATTGTTCAGTATCATTCAAGTAGTATCAACATCTTGTCTAGTGAATGACTTGAATTTTGTGCTGTGGGTTGTATGGTGACAAGGTCCCTTACAATTTTTCATGAATATGTTTGTTAAAATTAAATATTATTGTTGCTTTGTTGATACAAATGTGTTAAAGTTGTGTGTAAAATAAAAGCTACGTGAATACTGTAGTGCCGGAATATCTATGAACAGTGGCCTTCTAAGACAATGAATATCTTTGGACAAAAAGAAAGAAAAAAAAAGATTACTATGGCGAGAGGTCGTGCTAGAATGTAAGCTATAGAGAGCATGTGGTGGTATAAAAACGGAACGTAGAAGACTGTTACTCTGTAGTGTAATGTAAAGAAGTGTATTCTATTCCAAGTGTTAAATAATAAAACTGCTTTAGAGTGTTCTTAGATGATCCTGTTGTAATAGATATATTATTCTGTTCCGATCTGTGAAACAATATAATGTGCCGACTTCTATAGCTAGTATTTCAGCTTGACGACGGGCATATTATACATCAAGAAGAGCTATAGTAAAGTGCTCATACCAGCAAAAAATAAAGCAGATAACTTACAGGGTTCATCTGAACGCTAGGACTGGGATTTAAAGTAATCATAATATGGATGCTGTGGAATCCTATGATATACGTTCCTGACACAAGTACTTGTGTAAGTTTTAATACTATCCTGGTCCCTGCATTACGAATAATGAGTAAAATACAGATTATAAATCTGAAAAACATAATTTTTGTGTTTAACTTCCTCATAACATCCATAATAAAACAAATTTAATTTTCCTATTAGCCATACGTCATTTTTGTATCAACATTTACCTAATAAACAAAATTTTGATTTAACTAGCATTTCCCTTCTACTTGAGCCGCGTGAAGATTAGTGTGCGTAGTAATACGTTTTCCTTTTGTTTTTCTTCTAGTAGCAGAGCATACATAAACGTTTGTAATGTAATATCTTTATAACCTTCATTACCTAAATTAAATTCCCGATTTCGTTCGGCTTGTTGGAGTGTTAATTTTTTTATTAGTGTTTGATTAAAGTTTTCAGTGTATTCTAAAGTATTGTATTTCAGAAAACTGAAGAAATAAATAACCTAATCTACGTAGTCGAAAAACAATATTAACAGTATCCAAAGGCTGGAATGTTTATCTGTGTTACTACGTGATCTTTGGTTGGTTTCTCGAAAAGCACTGCCGAATTAAGTGTCGATACTCGTCATTCACAGTTGTTGTATAAGGGTAGGACTTCTTCATTGCAGAACCTGACCACCCCAATCCACACTTACCCATACTCACAATGACGAAAATAGCAATTTTACCTAACTATTTATTGGTGTCTCAATGTTTATGAAGTTCACTTTTACGTGTGCTTTATTTGGTCCTTTTATTGATACGATTTTGCTGTCAATTGGGATTTCATAACAATTTCGACACGCTTTAGATACGTTTGCAAAATTAAGTTAACAACCTGAGGAGACGACAGGCAATAACCTGTTAAATTCCGTCGATTTTAGTGCCCTCAGAAAAATATCGATGTCCGAAATTGCCAATTTCTTTTAAATTTCATCAACATATCGTTTGTTAACGACATCATCACTTTCGGTGGGTTTACGTACACATTTCTGAATTATATCCTGACATTCCAAATTGCCTTCTTTCGTCAAAGATATGGGTGATGTAATATTACTCTTCAAAGATGTCAATGATGTACTATGCTATTTATTCGACAATGAGTCAAAACTTTTACGATACCTTCCATGACATATGCCACACTGATTGTCAGTATAACCCGTTCAGTTAACAGAGGAGGTTCAAGGTCAGTGTGCTGTATCCCTACTCTGCTGCCGTGCATACTAAGGGGAAATTTGTCACTCACCTATCTGGACACTCTGAGAAGTAGAAACGGGAGGGGGTGGTGAGGTAAGGAACGGGGCCAGGGTAACATGACCTTGAACAGGGTATAACCAAGAATCCATTATAAACTGGAATATTAGATATTTTGGGCCAGATGTGTGCTCTTCTATGTACCAGAAACAGAGCTCCGTAACCAGAAAGCGTACAACTGATCATTTATGTTATTCCAAATGTTCTCACACTTTTTTTGTCTGTGTTACTGATGATTCGTGTCGTTGTGCAGAAACTGGGCCGGTGATGGGGATCATCCCAACAGTAAGGCCGGTACATAGTGCCATAGGTTGGAACCTGGACCCCTTTGTACTTCCGCAGACTAGAATGGTGGTGTTTTAACGCCCGCTCCTAAACTTGTGTTTGTGATAGCACTAACAGCAATTAATTGATACATTTGCTTAAATCATCTTGATCTCAGGTAGATGTACAAAAATGGCGCTATCAATTTATCCGAAGATCGTTTAAGTTCTAATTTGAATTCAGCGACTAGTAAAAGAAACAAATGTGTTGAATTGGTAGCAACGCGTGATGCGCACCAACCAACCATTTTGCAGTGTTATTTGACAAGTGCCAGGAGGTAAAAGCACTTTCAAACATAGAAAACGTGAAATCGTCACCCATTTATGAATGCGCTTAAGTCTGCGTGTAGTAGAAATGTTGTCAATTATAAACATCTACGTCTTTCAGAGACGGCCTAGCAAATACGACGCCAGAACGGCTTTATTCCTCAAAAAATAATGCTAAAACTATCGCGCTTGTTCGTTAAAAGCAGGGAGACTATACCGAAACATAATTGTCTGCGAATTACTTGTTTTGTCATACTATTCGAATAAATGTAAAATTGTTATATGAATCTGTATTCCCCTAGTATGTCCACAGACCGCCTCTGACGCATAGTACTAATGAAACGCGTTGTTATAAGTCTTTTTGAGTTTATATATCTCCTTTAACATCTTTACTGTTGTTCAAGTGTATTTTATAATTCATATGCTAGGTCATGTATCCTTCAACTAATTTTAAAATTCTAAGCAATTAAATTTCTGTTGCACGGTTATGTCTAGAAAATCAGATAATCTTCTACAGATAGTCTAATAGCCAAATGGTAATTCTGTTTCGTGTTCCATTGGGCTCTTTACAGCCAGATGTTTTATTTTCTGTATGACTGACCTCTCTACAGTAGTTCACACAGGAATTTAATTTGTTTTTCGCCACGTTGAAATACTAGTTTGTTACTAGGGCACTAATAGTCCTGATGTCGACGCGTCCTAAAACTCTAATTATAATTACTGTTATAACAACAACGACTGTACCTGACACTTCTGTTTCCGGAAAAAATGCTGTACTCAATGTGAGCGAATGCCAAATGGATGGAAGTACTTTTTAGTACACTTTAAACAATTCTTATACAACACATGACTGCAGATTTCGGTAGAGAAATATGGCAAAGACTTTAACTAATGCAACTGTATCTCCTCTATAGTTTACAACTGAATGACTTGAATGATCGTTTTGCTGCATTACAAGACAGTTCTTTAAATTTTAATCTACTGCTTGGTCAATCAGAGTAAAATGGTCACGTGGGAGAACAACGCTAGAACATATGTTAGCGTTTCCACGATTGTATGCCCAGCTTTGTAATTAATTTGGTAATTTCATCATGTAAGTATAATTTTATGGAAATACCCTCAAGAGGCACTACATAATCTGCTTGCGAAAACGGGGTTAGTGCTCTGAATTTATGAGATCGGCTGTATTATACACGCAACACGCGGCTTGGGTTGTAGCATACAGTGCTTCTAAATTGTGTCAGATGTGTACTTAAATTGAAAAAACAGGCTCAAAACTTCTGTATTAAACCGGTTCTCCCAACTATCCAGTTGAATAACAAGTACAAACTAGAAAGTTGGTATATTTTTCATATATTCACTCCTTTTTCACTTATGACAACTTCGGAGGAAATTTGTCACAAGTGCAGAAGGTAATTAACTAACAAAAAAGTGATCTAACAATTGTTTCCGGAATAAGCCTACACATATCGTTCAAATATGATGAGATCCATATACTCGTTACTGTCATCTGTAATAGACAATTCTGAACTCTTCAGTCTCAATATTGACATCTCTCTACCATAGTGCGTTAAGCAGCAGAGGCGACTCAAGGTCACTCCGCTGCCTTGCGAAGAGGAAACAGTGTCAGCTGACAATTTTCCATTCGTCTGCGTGGACACAGCGGTCTTCTTGGAAGGATCGGCAATGGGAGAGGGTGGCGAGGTGAGAAGAGGGACAAAATGAACATGACCTTGAACCGTGAATAGGGACAGGTGCAAATAAAACAAGGATTACAAGTCAGTGTCTTTTGCACAGAGAAATAACATTTTCCGGAACTTCTTTATTCAGTGCCCCACCACAGGAAATAAAGTGTTATCTTAAAAAAAACTAGCACCATTAAATCCAGATTGAAAGACTTTATTTTACAAAAGACTTTACGACTCGACGATATCGATATCAGGCCTAAAAGTTAACACTCATCCACCAGGATCAATAAACTGAAACCTTCGTTTCCGTGTGTGTGTGTGTTTGCGGGGGGGGGGGGGGGATCTTTTTGGGACTAGGTAACTGAAGCGAGCTGAGTAAATGCCATATGCTTTGAATTTTGTAATGGAAAGGAGACAAAGTTATTTACTATAGTTGATGTGGTGTATGTTTTTTGACATATACATATATGTACAAATTTAGCAATTAACAAGAATCTTTGAAAATTGCATTAAAATATATTGATTAAAATGGAATGTTCATTAGAAATTTTTAGTACTTTTGGAATGCTAAGTATCTAACCTTTAATCAAGAGTTGGTTATAGTACTTTGTTAAGAGTAATGTGTACTATTCCACATCCCTAAGAAAGTTCTTAAATCCAATATAATCTAATGAATTCACTTAGAATTTATCATTAATGGAAATGCGTGACTAACTGTTTATTTTTTTCTCGGTTTAAACATAATAACAGCATAACTATCATTTTTCATGTCACGTTGTTAGCCACATGGCACTATACTATTTTAGCTTTGATGACAGGAAGGTTTGGTGAAAGTAGCTTCAAGAAAGAAAATCAGCAAAATTTTAGAAATTGCTGTATATGTGGTATAACTACCAACTTTTACGGTAACGGGAGACGCAAGTGCACAAAAGTCTCCCAAAATTGTGTCAGAATTGAAGATTGAAACTCCAATCCCCTCACCCTCGTTGCAATAATTCTGGAGATACCTGTAATCAGTCAGATAAAATTTTATTCCGATATTGATAGCTTTGATTGTGTAAACTCAATCACGGGAAAATTATTATTTTTTCTGTGGGATATAACATTTTTCTTACAGCAGAATTAGTTTTTTATAAAAAAAAAATTTAAGGAATTAATCGTATGCGGCCACATAGTCGTACTCTGTCTCTGTTTTTACGACTTGGCCATTTCACTTCAATACCACTGTGCAGGGGGGGAAAAATGGAAAAACAGTTAATGATTCTGAAAACTTCAGTATGATTTTCCAACGTAGATTTGTGTTTTACAAGGGCACTAATGATCTAGGTGTCGACGCGCCCTAAAGCGCTAAGAAGAACAACTGCGTTTTACAGTTCAGGAATTATGACAGTGAGGAAATATTTTTGTTACATGCTTGTGGTGGTCAAACTCTTTTCGATTGCCCAAATTCGTGAGGACGCCGGTTCGAATCCCCGTCCGGGCATCCAGATTTTGGTTTTCCATGGTTTCACCAAATCACTCGAGGAGAATACCGGGATGCTTCCTTCAAAAAGGCCATGGCCGAATTCCTTCCTGTTTCTTGTTCCCAGTCATTTCCGCCTCTAATGGCCTCGATGTCGAGAGGCGTAAAGCCATAAGTAAAAAAAAAAAGTCGATTGCCCAAACTCGACATATCCAAACTGCCGATAACATATTGATGCTGCGATACTTCTTCACAATATTCTATCAGTATTCGTATGTTATTTGTATAGCGTTCATCTAGGTTGCAAAAGTTGTTATTTTAAGGTTAATTTGCCATGTATTAATACTTTTTTAAAAAAGTGCTCTTAATTGGTATTTCATTAAATATTATAACAAATCTTATTGGAATCAAACGAATGGCACTAGCTGCGTGGGCGGTGATGTAGCCATGGACCGTAGCCCACTGTGTAACCAAAAATCCTGTCAAGCATTGATTTTTGTACCAATGACTATCTTCTGGCATAGAACATTCATAATATTTATTAAGGTCGCACTTGCTTGCTTATTCTGAGCAAATAGTACGGATAACGAATAGACACTGGTGCCTTCCCAATGTCAAAATAATCTTTCCAGGCAAATTTTAAACATAACTGAACCCGATGAATGCGTCACTTATTACAGTGGAGTGTGGTGTATTTTGACATCTCCATGGATTTAATGTGTTATCTTTAAGTAATCTGAAAAGCATCCTCACTTATTCCGACGTAGGTGATTATGTAAATTACAGAAATTGATGCCAACTACTTTTGACTGACTATAACGTATCCCGAGGGTTTCTCAAGTTCCTCCATTGAAATATAGCAGCGACCGCTGAATCCACGATCTGTGGCACTAAAGTACATTATGTGACGTTATTGAGTTCAAATTGTACACATATTAGTCACAGACAATCGAGATTGGTCTTAACACTGCGGGGAAAGTGGTGAATACTGTGTGTAAAATTATTTATAAGCCAAAACACAGAATTCTAAGGTGTCGGTCACACTGGTTTGTCGTTTAAGAAGCAGATTCGACGTGAGCTCTCAAAAGGCATGTTGGACGTGTTGCAGTAAAATGAAGAAAATTAGTTTTCACGTTGTATATACAAACACGATGCTGATACCAAATCAACGAGCAATTATTGGAAAAATCTCTCCCTCCTCTTTAGCGGGTTACTCAGCTAGTCTGTGGGCAAAGCATTTAAGAAAAATAAAACCTAACCAGCGAGTCAGAAATGTCCAGCCAGGAATACTTTTAAGGTTGACAGGAGCATACCTAACCGTGGCAACAATTTCATTAAATATCGCGATTGATGTATGGCCACTAGACCTTGAAGTGCCGTATACTGGTCCAGAAAAAGGAAACGAGATAAGGTGGCAGAAAGTATAGGCAGCGAAACAACATCTGAGATGCACATTCGAAAGCTCCTAGTGGCGGAATGGCAACAAGAATGGAAAAACATTGAAACAGGTAGGAGAACATACGATATGTTTCCATCCGTAGAGGAGAGGTTAAAGTTGAAGTACCTTCAACCCTCTCCCGGAATGGTACACTACATTACTGATCACGGGCCATACAACAGCTTCCTTAGAAATCGAAATATTGTGGGCTCAAGCAGGTGCGAATGTGGTGAAGAGAGTACGCCGGAGCACGTGGTACGGGAATGTGGAATAACAGCCAGTTTGAGGGAACACCAATAAGCTCGGCTGCAAGGTAGGAGAATATTCGACATACTACGCGACGAAAGTTTGTGGCATTTGCCGAACGAGGCAGCTGATTTAGCCTCAACATTTTGGAAGGAGAAATTTATAGAAAGGAAAAATGCCGAACGAAATCAAAGGCCACAGATATTACAAGAAGAGAACACAAGTACAACTTGTGGAAGAGTGGAAGCTAATTCTGGAATCAACTGCAGAGGGAATAATGAAGCTGGAACTCTGACTTTGACAACACAGGATTGATGGAAGATATCCTACAACAATGAGCAACATCAATCGTTGAGGAACTTCAGTGTGCTCCAGAGAGGCCGTCTTCTGAGCGACAGCTGGGGCCGTCTTGGTATTCCAGGAGGTCAACTCCTGATGGTCTGGGCGGCTGACTTCGCTGCCAGTTCCGGGGGACTCTACCTTTGGAGCGCAATCAACAACAAGAATAAATGAATCGAAGTGGGGTTGTGGCAATTGGTGGGGGTAATAGTATCAGTAGTAATAGTGGTATTAGTACTATTAGTAATGTTGGCAGTAATATTAGGAGCAATAGTAGCAGTAGTAGATATAGTAGTGGTGGTAGTACCCACTATGTTAATAACAGTAGAAGTAGTAAAAACACTGGAATTTAAATCAAATTATGTTGCATTCGTTGTTTATAAAGCGAATACGTTAAACAAATAAGATATAACTATATGTACATGTAAAAATAATGGAAATAAGTGCCTAGAATAGATTCTAGGTGCTGGAATATGTTGTATATGGGAAAATAAACACCTCTCTCTCACTCAAAGTCACAAGAAGTGCGGGAGAAATCGTGCTTTTTCATCTTCTTCAAAACTAACCAGTTACCTTCCGCAGCATCAGACGATCATTACAGCTTCACTGAGGGGGAAAAAAACCTACCATAATCAACAACGTCATAAGATGTTTAGTAAACATTACCTCGCCAAACGATCTACTTTGGAGGCCGACAGCCATAGCTATGAAATTTTTGCCCTTTACTCCTATTCACACGCCAGTGTAGCTGAACTCGTTAAGGTTTCAACACACTGGATCGGGAAGGTACAACGAACCCATTCCCCCATGTACCGGCCGTCCTGAAAGCGAATGCCAGGACGGTCCTCATAAACAAACACACACAGAACATAATTACAGATTTAAGTCCTGCGTTATAACTTCCCGATTTTAATACATGATCTTTGAAACTCTGAAAAAGTTCCTGTAATATTTCGTAGACGATGCCGATGTTTATATCGAAAATTCAGAAGACGGTCGAAATATCCGACCTTATCTGGAAGCTATTTTTAGATGACCAAAAGAGTAAAGTAAAGCTCATATGGAACAAAAAAAACTCAATCACTCTACAGCGTCAAGTATATGAAATCTTTGGAGGTAAAGATACAAAAAAATATAAAATGGAATTAACATCGCAATACGAATATCAAATGACACTGCATTTCACAGCAGACCGGAAGAAAAGCAATCAAGAGAAGAAGGGAGTATAATAAAACTATAATCGGTGAAAAGTCTGTATATTTGAGATATTATAAAAATGACTGGGAGGGGTAATACTAATACACTACACAGAAGAAATCAGCTACTTTTAAAATTTGTGTTTGTCTATTTGCTAGTGGGAATGAATTCATCCAAAAATAGTGTGTTGGATTTTTATGGGGTTTCGATTAAAGCATGGCTCTGGCAAAGTGGGGTATATTTCATATTAATGTGATGTCGGAAAACTGAGAACTTTGGTAGCAATTTACCGTTGATTCACTAAAAACCTACAGGTTGTATTGTGATGAGAATTTCGGTTAAATTATAGTCTGCGGTCACGCGGGTAAAATTGCTATCATTCTTTTTGATGTGAGGTCGAAAAAGTGAGAAATCTGTACATATAATAAAATTGTAACCTATAAAAAGCTGAGAAATTTAAGGTAATTTCTCTTTAAACGTGATTCACCCAAAAACTATTGTTCAGATGTTGAAGATGTTCTGATTACCGTGGATAAAGTGTGGTAAATTTAATATATATTTTGTATAAGTTAATCTGTTTCCAATGTACGAGCGGCATCGTATTACTGGTAGGAATGAAGCTACAGTTTGTAGTGGAGTACCTCCATGCAAGAAGAATTTGTGTTAGTGACCTACAGCCATCAGGGCTCTCATCAACCAGTCCTGTGAGGACAGTTTCACTTACAGCGCATTTGTAATCGGCTTTTTTGGAAGGGTGAGACCTAAAAAAAAGGTCTCAAAAGGAGGGGAGGTCCATAAATCCCGAAAAAAAAACACCTCACGTAATTTATGGATGCCCCCTTACCCCATCAAGCGTGGGGGAAATTTATCACTTAGCTGGGCATAGCGTTCAGCTCGGAGAGGTTGGAAGGAATGGGGTGGTGAGGTGAGGACGTGACCTTGAGTCGCCAGTATGGAGTGAACAGAATGTTTCAAAAGCCATTTGATACATTTCAGCTCTTTTACCAGGAAAGTGAGGCGGTCAGAAGAAATTTCACCGTTAACGTACGAAAAAACGTACCATTTTCACTTTCAATTTTGGCTGAAGTGAAATACCTCTAATTGGGGTCAATGATAAGACTTTTTTGTTGTTGTTGTAATTTAATGTAAAGTTGATGGCTTATATCATTAAGAACAGTCTATTCTAGGAAAGGTTAATTGAACCTTGTTTTAGATTAGATTGGCTTAAACCTTTACAAGTGCAAGACAGTAGAAGAAGAGACAGGACAAATGCCAGTATAACGTCCTTTTCATCGTATTGGAATAATCGAGAAACATTTTAATACTGGTATCGAGTTATCGTTAAGACACGAATTTCTGTTGATTGCAGAATAAGGATTTTGGTTTAGAATTGCCTTTGTAAAAACAGTGTTTTAGATCATTTCTAGAATCCGTTCACAGCTTGAAATTTAAAATCCGATGGTGTGAGATTTTAGTAAAGTGTGGGGTAAAAGATTTTGCGATGAAGAAAACAATTACTGCATGGAAATATATGAAACGTGGCAATGGAGAAGAGAACCATGAATCATTTGGAAATAATGTCTGACTAATTATGGGGTAGTGAAAACAAATGATGAGAACAGTGAAGGAAGGGAAAGTTCGAATAAAACACAGCTACTGAACCCGATTCCGCGTCGCTGGTGTCTAGCGTATGATACGGAGTTAGCAAGTTTGAGTCCTGGTGATGGAAGGAATTTTCATCATTCAGGACTTGGTCAGTCTGTACACCGAGATGTGTTCCAGATGCCTGTGTTAAGTTTCAAACTTCTCCGGATTGATATCTAGTGTGAGTATACGGTACTGTTTATGATGTAATACTGTATTAGTCCGGCTTTCAGAAGAGTTGACGTGAATGGCCCGGCACCAGGTTTCATCCTCTCCCGCACAGCACAATCACAACACAGTGACACTTGGACAAACTAAATACAAGTATTGGCCTAGTAAGCATCCAATTATCATTCGCGTGTTGGACCAAAAGCACATTCGCACAGAAATGACATTGTATTAATGCATTTATTTTTCTAAGGCTGATACAAGTGTAGAAATAGTGAACGGCAACTTTCAAGTTGATCCGTAGTGTTCTTAAAATAGCTTTTTAAAAGTAGATGTGTCGTGTAAATCTCATTTAAATGGAAAACTTGAATATCATGCCGTCCTAAAATGCCATCGGAAAATCAAACAAATTTGATAAAGGTTTGTTTGCAGTCTGCTTCTTCATTTTCAACAGTGAAGAAGGTCGCGGTTGAATTTAAACGAGGTGTTACATCTCTTAAAAACGATCCACCCAAAAATTCGCCAAAATTTTCAAGCACAAATGAAAACATGGAGAAGGTGCACAGAATAGTATTTGAGGATCAGCGATTAACGGTGTGTGACATAGCTCAGGCATACACATATAAGAAGAAAAGTTGCGGTAGTTTTTGCATAACAATTTAAATTTCAGAAAATTTTGTGCAAGATGAATGCCGAATTTATTATTTTCTGACCAAAAACATATGCAAATACGAATTTCTAAACAATTTTCGAATCGTTTTAAACAGAATTCTAACACTTAAAAAAAAAATGCGTCGCTTGTTAGCATGAATAAGTCGTGGTTCCATCACTGGACGCCAGAAACGGAACAGCAATCGGTGGATTTGTACAAAAACAGGGCAGGGCGAGTTAATCTGCCAGAAAACTCACGTTCAACGTTTTCTAGGATGCAAAAGGCGTTCCTTTTATTGATTACCTTAAAAACGGAAACCAATAATTGGCGAATACTACGCAAGTCTTCTGTACGAATTGCTGGAACATTCTGTTTGTTCAGCGGACTTGGTTTCCTCTGATATGCATCTACAGGGTATTTCAAAAAATGACCGGTATATTTGAAAAATCAATAAAAACTAAACGGGCAGCGATAGAAATACGCCGTTTGTTGCAATATGCTTGGGACAACAGTAAATTTTCAGGCAGACAACTTTCGAAATTAGTTACAATTTTCAACATCAGATATAGAATTAAACGCAGCCTGTGAGTTCGCCATTCTGTACCTATAAGTTGTCTTTCTGCTGTAAGTGTGTGCTGTTCACAGATTGCAAGTTTGCTGTGAAAAAATGGTTTATACCTTAGAATAATCGTACTTTAGATTTTTCCAGACTGCAGCGCCATCTGTTGTTAAAAATTGTAACTAATTTCGAAAGTTTGTGAGCCTGAAAATTTACTGTTGTTCCAAGCATATTGCAACAAACGGTGTATTTCTATCGCTGCCCGTTTAGTTTTTATTGATTTTTCAAATATACCGGTCATTTTTGGAACACACTGTATTTACATAGCTAAAGAAATCTATGGTCCAAAAACGTTATGACACAAATGAAGAGGTCCGTAGAACATTATTTTTCAGACGTTCTAGAACTGCACTCCAGGGAAGGTATGAATTTACTGTTATAAACATTGGACAAGGTGCGTTGAGCTAAATAGGTAATACGTAGAAAGAATGCGTTTTTAACTTAAAAACACAGTCGTCGCGCTGAATTTAAAACAGTTTATCGAAGGATCCTTTTTTCTTTTTCTTTTACATCGACGTCAAGATCATTAGAGTAGGGAGAGGATGGAGGCAAGGAACAAACAGGAATTCGGTCATAGCATTTTGCAGGAACCGTACTGGCATTCTGGCTTTACCGCGCATCCAAAATGAAGTAAGTAAAATTGAGGTAATATGATGTCTGGGCGATTTAAAAGTTAAAGGTGATAAGAGCAATAGTAACAAACAGATTTGCTGGATGCAGTTCAATGATCTAGTAATTGTAGGCGTATGTGACTTTTTCTTCTGTCGTAAGGCTATGTTATTTAGATTTCTACACATAGTGGTGGTCTGCGTCCATATAGACGGCATTTACATTTGCCTCCGTATATGGGTAAATATCTGCTACTTTTACTTACTGCGATGGAAAGATGTGGGATCTATCATTACAGCGTTGTCCCTTCTCTGACAACTAAGAATTCAAGGAGGTGGCTCCAAAAATGGAATATGTTAATCAGAATTAAAAATAAAGAAATTACGCACTTCGTGGCTGCTGTATGGCTACGGACGAGAATGTTATCTGATTGACCTTTGCAGCTCGTTTACTTTGCAGATATGCTCTGTTATTTCTAACCCATTCAGGGGCAAACAGAATTACAAAGAATATATTTGACGCAGAATTTTGAAACGAAAGTCTTCTGAATGGACATGAGTGTGCGAGAATTTCCTTCTGAAATACTTGAGTGTTATACAATGGGACTACGTAATGAATTATGAATGTTATACCAGGAATAAATATCACTGTCCCGGAAAAACGACTACAGAACTGCAAAATTTGAAATTTTGTTTTCAAGTAGAAAATAACCTTTTACGCCGTTTTATTGTCCTCCTGTAAAATTACATATTTTGCTTCCGCTGTTCTTCCGGGACAGCACTATAACATCCACAGAGATCAGAAGTCATCGACAATTGTACCTGGAGGAGAAATATTCTCTGGAACATTTTTATTCAACGTATTGTCTCTGGAAACAAAATGCTGAGTACAAAATCTGTTAGCTGCAAATCTAAACTCTGAGAAAGAGTTTTCTTCTCGGCTATTGGTAGCTGAAAAACACTGCGAATATTTGTGGTATGGAAGGGGGTGGTTACGAGGTTATTCAAAATTGCTAATATGGTGTATGATTTCTTTTAAACTATCTACAAATGTAGCAGAAACTAACATGAGATGTAATTAACACTGGAAATTGTGCGAGCAGTTGTTAACATTATTGGTATTAAGAATGATATGTACTATTCTACGTTCCTGAAATTGTTCTTAATGGGATCGAAACGAACATATCTAACCTAATTCAATATTAAATCATATTCAGTTCATGAAAGATAGGCTGAGTGTATTATGTCGCACAGTTACACGTGGATCTTATTAGAAATGATTTACTTTAACAATATTGAGGCATCCCTAGTAGGAATAAGAGGTCATTTTCATTCATTAAAATTTCCATCGGCTCTTGTATAATAGTAACTACGACATACGGCATTGTTGAAACATTATGGGTGACAAGCCTTAAGATAAGTTACATGATTTATATACAGGGTGTCCATGAATAAAAGGATACTCCTGCAACCGCAGATAGGTCACATGATGTCACACTATATGGTAAAATTATATTTTAGTTAAAGTCTCACCATATTCGAGATATTGATTTTTTTTTTTAAATGTTCGTTGCCATTTTTACAAATTAAGACTTTTTGAACCATGTGTTTTTTTTTTTTTTAATTTACTCAAGGATGTTTGAGCCATCTAAAACAATGTTCTTTTCTTTATTAAAACGTTAAAAAACTTTTAAAAAATCTTTTTTAAATCATTATCACCATTATTTTTTTTTACTTCATGTATAAAATCCACAGTGGTCTCTTCAGCATATTGATCTACCATAAAACTATCATTTTAAAAGAAGTTTAAAATAATTATACCATTTAAGAATTTTAATAACTTTTTTAACTTTAAAAAAAAAAAAACATTGTTTTAGTTAACTCAAATATCTTTGAGTAAATTTAAAAAAAAAAAACACGGTTCAAGTAGTCTTCATTTGTGTAAATGTCATGGGAAAAACTGAAAAAAGTCACATGTTTCGAAAAGTAATTTAAAAAAAAAATCAGTATATCGAAAATGGTGAGACTTTCACTAAATTAAATTTTGTCATATAGTAAGAAATGATGTGTCGTATGTGTGGTTGCAGGAGTATCTTGCCCTGTATACCTCCTAGCACAGCCATGTAGTTACATTGTACTGAATCTTGTAATTGTATTATAACTGAGAAAAATTAATTTGGCAAGTAAAAAAGTAATGACAACCATCGGAGGGCATAATAAAACACTTGTAATGATATTACCATTCAAAATAATAAGTAAATTTATCGAAGGGAGATTGGCCTACAATATGGTCCAGTCATCCACATTTTTTTAAGCAGTTTCAGAAATTATTTGAGTAGATTTGCGAGAGGTTTTATGTTTCGTTAGCGTCTCTAATTTTCTTTTCTAATACGCGTTATGTGCGAGAGCGGCGCGTTGGTCTACTCACCTGGCTGTGTGGTGGTGTTGGACGGACTGGAGTGATTCCAGCGGGTGCCGTGGTGCCCCACCGCCCACGCATGCGTCCGGTGGCAGCCAACCGTATTGCCGCTGCGCGCCTACACAAACTACACGCACTCAATACGGCCCTAAATACCCGATGATGTTTTGCGGAGAAACAAATTTCCTTAAAGCAGTGGAGATCTGGATGAAGGGGATACGACTGGATTTCTAGGTTTGCATATTCATCATAATAAGGTAAAAACTATTGGAGTTGATATAAAGGTGATTTGCTGGGCAGAAGAATTCCTAAAAGGTAGAAAGCAAAACGTTAAGGTAGGAAATGCAGTATCCAAAGAAGTAGAAGTGAACATGGGAGTCCCACAGGGTAGTGTATTGGGACCATTGCTATTCGTTATTCTAATGAATGATTGTGTTAATGGTTTACTGTCAGAAGTTAGATTGTTTGCAGATGACATAATGTTATATAAAAGGATTAAAACAATAGAAGATTGTAAACAGCTGCAGGGTGGTATAGAGAGGATAACTAGCTTGGTGAGTAAACATGGGACGAAGATAAATGCAAGGAAGGGCCAGCTTATTAGTTACACAGATAAAAAGCTAAAGGTTGATTATGATTATAAAACGGGTAAGGAGTTTACTTATTGAAGACTCGAAATGTAAATACCTTAGCATTACATTTGATAGCAAACTTAACTGGGGAGGACACATTGGACAGGTAGTAGGAAAAGGGTTGAAAATCATTCACCTGTTGGAGATACTGATGAGGGGATGCACTAGAGAAGTAATGGAATTGGGGTAAAAAACTTTGGTAAGACCACGGCTGTAGTTTGGGATCCACATTTTGGGTATCAAATACAGGAGTTGGAGGGGGTGCAGAGGAGGGCTGCCAGATTTGTCTTTGGAAATTAGCGCAGAACACAATCGGTAACTAATATGATAAAGGAGCTTGAGTGGGATTCCTTGGAGAATAAAAGGATGGTGAAGAGAATCATGGGAGTGTACAAAGCCTATACTGGTGATGAAGCATGGAAAGATATTGGTGGGAAAATTAAGAGAGGTGCTTGGAAGGGTAAGGTTGACCGCGACCACAAGCTGGTACTTGATTTTAGGCATAGGGGTGGGAAAATTTTCTTTCGTAGGAAAGGGTGTAAGGGACTGGAATAAATTGCCAAGAGCAGTAATGAATAATTTACCGGAAACACTGATGAAGTTTAAAGCAAAAATTAGTAGAGGTAAAAAGTAGGTTGGAAGACGAAAGTAAAAAGGGGTGTGTAGGGAGACTGCCACCGAAGCGTGCGCTCCATCGAAATTTTATCAATTATTATTATAATTTAAATTGGAAGCTACATGTATCTGACTTACTAAAGCAATTGGGTGCAGCCACATTTGCAATTGGTAAAATTTCAGTTATAGGTATCTCCGTATGAGGCAGCTAGTTTATTTTGGTTATTTTCACTCCTTAATGTCATATGGATTAATATTCTGGGGCATTTTCGCCCATAGAAACAAAAGAATTACGTGAGAGGTTAGCAATAGAACTTCATGTAGAGAGCTGTTCAACAAATTAGGGATTTTAACATTGGTGGCAGAGTATGTACACATTAATGTCCTTTGTAGCCACAAATTATATTTTGTTTGAAACAAATGGTAAAATACGCAATTATGGCACTAGAAGTAAAACTGATCTGCACAAGGATTACAAGTCGTTGTCATTTGTTAAAAAAGGGGTGCGATATTCAGGGATACATATCTTCAATAAGCTACCAACACATTAAATGTCTAGCAGATGATAAGAATAAATTCAGGAAAAAATTGAAAGGATTTTTAATTGATAACTCCTTCTAATCTGTCGAAGAATTTATTTTTTAGAGTATCTACAAAGTAAACTGCCAGTAGTTTGTGTAAATGTAGTTGACATAATTAATGTACCATGTATGCTATGACTGTACATCTGCTGGTGTATGTGTAATTTTGTTATGCAATTGTTTATCTGTAAATTGACACGTTTCCACATCCCACAGAGCCAGTCTCTTATATTGGGATCATGGAGAATGAGTGTATGGAAATGTGGGTTTACGCCTCGTCGACGTCGAGGTCATTAAAAGCGGGAAAGGATTGAGGACAAGGAACGGGAAGGAATTCTGCCATAGCCTTTTGAAGGAACCATCCCGACAATTGCCTAGGATTAATAGGGGAAACCATGGAAAACCCAAATTTGAATCGCCGGGGAGGGTATTCGAACCCACGCCTCCAGAATGCAAGGCCAAAACGTTAACCGCTCACCCACCACCCTCGGTTTTTATTTTAAGGAACCCCATACTGGATAAATTAGTTTTTTATATAAAATAAACTATATTGGTTGGATAATTCAGGAGGAGGCATACTAAATCATGTGCCAGAGGTAGCTCATATGATCAAACACAACTTAACAACCTAAATGTTTCTGCATTTGAACCTGGGATCGGTCCCTACAGTTTCGAAGGCAAGCGTCTTGAGCCACCAGACCACTCCGAAACCAATTGTATATGACCAAATACTTGATATGACATGAAAAAGAAAGTTGGCAAATTCTCATACATGTGCCGTAGAAAAAGAGACACTTTGAAAACGAAACAAGAAAGGATACTAGACAAGACTAATGCTATAGTTGTAGTTGTATATAAGTGAGTCAGGGATTGGATGGAATAAATTATTAAGGGAAATACTTAAAAATTTAATTGAAACACCGAAGAAGTTAGGTGGGTGATGATATTTCACTCAAAGAATTTAAGATCAAAACATGAAATACGAAAGTGGATGTATGTGGAAATTGTCACTGGGGCACATGCTCCATAACATTTTTTAATTTAATTATTTATTTTTTAAAGACAATTTAATTTGCAACACAGACCAATAGAAGTGAATTATGGGTTATTACCTAGCACCAGGAAAATTAGGCAGCAGAAATGAGGTTCTTAATGAACATCAAGGGATGCACGAAAAGAGATCAAATAAGAAATTTTAACATAAGAAAAGAATTGTAAATTTTTCCCGTAAAAGAAGAAATAAAGGAGGACAGAGTGAACTGGCCAGAACATGAGAAAAGTTTCGGAATACAAACGAAACATTGGCTATGACCTTTTCAAGGAACTATCCGGGCATTCCCCGGGAATGATTTCGGGAAACAATAGAAAATTGGAAACTGGTCAGAACGAGCAAATATGACTAATATAAGAAGTGAAGAAGAAGAAATTTTCCCCAAGAGAGCATGAAATGGATCAAATAAAATGGATTACTAGCATGATGTATACACTTTTTGCCATATCCCAAAGTGTAGCATCATAAAGTTGCTAACTGTTAAGGTAGATGAGCAACGGTGATAACAATTCTTGTTATCAAATAAAGCAAAGAATTAATGTGATCAAAAGGAGCAATTTTTTATTCATATTCAAGGCTTTGAGACTTATCGACGTCGAGATCATTAATGCTGAAGTTGGATTGGGGTTAAGGAACGGGAAGGAATTTGGCTAAGTTTGTTTTGAGGAAGCCATCCCGGCATTCGTTTGAATGATTTTGAAGAATCATGGAAAACCGAGCATCGAACATACATCCTCCGCAATACCAGGCAAATAATTTTGCATAGTGATTACATGTAAATGCTTAGCTGCACTAAACTTTGCACTGCGTTTACGATGTTGTCAGAATTAATGGCACTCGAGTATGCCCCGCAGCTGAATGACGCTTTCGCTAAGTATTACATATCTGGTTAAAAACGCATCGGTGAAAATACATACTGCATATCTTTGATAATTTGTCTGTTATACCTTTATGTCCAAAGCTATGAATATTGTGTCTGGTTGTTCACATGGAGGTAGGAAAAGAGAGGAGACAAGATGTCGCTAAAACTGCGAAGCCGCCTGTAAACTCTGGATCCGTCTGCGCATGCGCGGCGGCCATATTAGCAGGTTCAAAACATTGGTCTGTTTTCACTACTTTCCCTGCTGTGAACATTTCTTGACCCGATATTTCAAAGTGTTTTATAATGCCATCTTGTGCTGCCTATGGTTGCACAAAAAGAATAAATAAGAAACAACCATAGGTAAGCCACGTTGTAATTATTGTTCTTGAACAGGCCCGTAACTACCGCTGGGGCAGCCGGGGCACTGCCCCGGGGCCCCCAAGCCCGAGGGGCACCAAACCCAGCACCTAGGTAAAAGTTAATAATAAAGAAAATCCACCAAAGTGCTGGAGGAAATGTTTTAGCGTGTCCATTTATATACTCCATACGCTTCAGATGCAAAAGCAGCTCTAGAGCAGACAGCAGAATGTCGCTCCAGGTGCCTGCCGAGTGATGTGTCAAGTGCAGGTTGGCAGGTGCAGTGAGCTAGTGCTATTCATGATGATTTATTCGTTTGCTAACTGCTCATCATTACGAGGGTTGCCTTTTAAGTTTTTACAATCGAACAATAGGTGGCGTTAATTAGTTGTGGTACCACTGTATTTGTGAACAATGACGTTTGTTATTGTGAAGCCAGTGGCAATTTAGAAATTGACTGAGTTGGTTGTTGATAGTAAACGTTTAAAAGAAGCAACTTTGTGCAAAAATCGAAATCACCCGTAAAGTCTTACGTGAAGGCTCGTATCGGACTGTCAGTGCAGTTGAGAGTCGTATAGTAGAGATAGTACGCGTGTTGTTTATTAATTAGTCTCAGGGCCGGCGTTAGGGGAGGGGGGGAGGGGGTAAGCGTGTCAAATGGTCGCCCATTTGGGAGGGCCCTAACCGATGAATTGGCCAAGGGCCCCCAACTGGTTACGTGACTGCTAAGATCTCTTACCCCGGGCCCCAAAATCCTAGCGCCGGCCCTGTTTAGTCTTACTTTGCTCGTGTTGAGATAATAGTTTATATTATGAAACGAATTCGGCACAAGCCAAGTGGAAATCAAAAAAGACAGACTCTAAAAAGAAGAAACATGGAGGCTGCAAAAAGTTCGAAGAAGTTGTCAATATGGCTGAAAAGTGGAAACCACTCGACAGGGAATGGTGATAAGAAAGGTATGTATGGTTTGCTTTATTCAGTGTGATGTGTAATTCATGTAAAAATAGTAGTCAGACTTGAATAATTCGAACGTATTTCAGTCGGTCCCTTGACATTCCTATAAAACACAATCAGTGGTGGATTAAGCACTCAAGAGGCCCCCGATGCAATTAAATTCCTCCAAATAGTTTCAGTACCTTTATAGTGTGTATTTTTTTTTTTTTAGCTCCGATGGGCTCCGGCGTAATTTAAGCCCTGCTTATATACGCATATATACTAAATGTATGTGCCTGTATACGTATAGCTCTAAAATATAAGAGGAAAAAAATATATATTTTTCTCTCTTTGACCTTTCCGATATTATTAAAATAAAATTTTACAGATTTCCTGACACATTTTCTTTTTAGGACCGGAGAAAACAACGAGACAAGCTTTGGAAGGCACTTCGGAAGAAAATGAAGTAGAAGTGGATTCTCCTGATATAAAAATTTCACAGAACTTAAGTGCAGATACGTCGAAATTGAAACAATGACAACAAATCGAATCAACAAAATTCTTTATGCGAAGCAGTTGTGATAGACCGAACCAATGATACACCAAGTTGTTTGCAAGATCTAGATTCTGCCTATTACGATGTCTTTCCTACTTTAATAGAAAATCAAGATAAGAAACGTAGGTCCAATACAATCTGACGGACCATTTCCCAAGGATATCAATGAACAAGGCTGATCTTTTTCAAGTAACTATTATAGTACAAACCCGAAGTCAGGGTTGAAGCTTAAAAGAAGTTGGTTATGTTACTAAAAAAAATTAGATTGAGTCTATTGCCAATTGGATGCACTTGAATATAGCAACCGGAGTTCGAGGCTGGAAGCATATTTCAGAACTTATTTCAGTTCATGAAGCATCCAAAAGCAACACACAGTCTTGTGTAGTTTATGGGCAGTGCCCAAAACATGGTACTTTCGAAGACGTTTTCGACAAAAATTTGGAGAATGGAAGAAGATTCTGGCGAAAAGTTCTCGAAAGAATGATAAATGTGACCTCAACACTTGTAACATATAATCTCGCATTTCGTGGATCTAGTGAAAAGTTAGAATGTAGCAACAAAGGAAACTTTCTTTCGATAGTTTAGCTCTTGTCAAAACATGACCCAGTACTGCAAGAATTGATTCAGCGTTCGCAAGGGACTGTGAAATACCTCAGTCCTAAAATTCAGAATGAACTTATAAACCTATTAGCCTTAGAAATCAAAAATGAAAAGACCGTTACACTTCAAAAGTGCTTTTTTTTAATATTTATTTTAGATACCACTCAGCAAATTGCTAAAGTTGATCAGTTAAGGGAAGTTTACAGGTATATCAAATCAGTTAATGATGAGAGGGGACGATATCAAAATATGTGAAACTTTTGTATCCTTTAGAGAGGTAAAAGATCAGTCTGCCCAATGTCTTGCAGCAGAAACACTTACTTCATTGGAAGAGAAAACTTGGATTTGATCAAATGTGGACAAGGCTACGACGGGCTGCAGTCATGAGTGGGGCATACAGTGGAGTGCAGCAGCGTATTAAAGAAAAATCCCCACACGCATACATTGAGCACTGCGCTGCACATAACCTTAATTTAGTATTAAAGGATGCTGTGGAAGGAAACAGAGTGGTCTGCAAGTTTTTTTAAACCATTAAAAGTGCTTTTTTGATCATAGTATTTTTGCGCTGACAAGATTTGAAGTCAGTGTACGAAATCGAGGCTTATACTGATTCACTGAATTCGAAAATAAAACTGAAAACTCTTAATTCAACTCGCTGGGCTGGTAGACATGAGGCAGTGTATGCACTGAAACAGGTTTTGTGACGTGTTGAAAATGCTTACCCGCCTGTTTGACTTCGAGGAAAAACAAGGAAAGAAATGAAGCAAAGCAGCTAAAGAACAAACTTGAAAAATTTGATTTTGTATTGCTTTTGGTTGTGCAGTGTGAAGTTATAGCGCCTCTCAACCTCGTATCAAAATCCTTAAAATCTGAAAGCATGGACCTGTCGTATGCATATGGGTTAGTGCGTAATTTATTGCTAAGTATAACCGAAATATGTGGAAAGTTTGAAGAACTTGTTTCTGAAGCATCAAATGTTTGTAGTCGATGGGGAATATACCAAGAATTTCGCCAGAACAAAATGATGAAAACACTTTGATGAATTGAGTGAAGACGAGAGATTAATAGACCCATAATCTTGTTTCCGAGTCACTGTGTTCTATCCAATGGTAGACACACCTTGTACTCAACATGATCACCGTTTTGAAGGGACAAAACCTGTTCTTGACACTTATCAATTAATACAACCTGGTTTTTAGCTAATGCAAGTGAAAGTGATATTCAGTAAAAAGCAGTTTATTTCGTTAATACGTTTCCAAATGATGCGAGTCTAGCCTTTCCTTCACAATTATGTTCAGTGAAAAATTCGTTTCAAAACAAACTTGAAAAAATGAAAAGTGTTAAGGAATTTGCTAATTATATAATAGTCGACCACAGTTCTCTTTCATCAAGCTATCCAATTATGTATTTGACTGTTCCTGTGACAATATCTAATGCTGAACGGTCCTTTTCTAAGCTTAAATTGATTAAAAATTACTTGACAAGTACAATGGCTCAAGAAAGACCCAGTAGCTGAGGTTTGATTTCTATTGAGAATGCCGTCTCTAAAGACTTCGCGACTTCGCTGTTAAGAGACGTTAAGCAGTTAAAAAAAAAAAAAAATTGAGAATGACCGAGCTCAACAAGTTAACTTTGACAAAGTAATTGATGAATTCGCTTCTTTGAAAGTTAGGAAATATGTGTTTAGGAAACAATCAAATGTAGCTAATCCTTAATCTTTTCAATCTACTCTATTTTCGAGTCATAATTTACATCTATTATAACTACACCTTTAATCTACCTAAACTTTTATTTAGAAAAGTCAAATTTTAATTTATCAATTAAAAGTTTTCCGCAAGTTTAATCTTATTAAAAGTTAGTGTATTAAGTTTTTTATGTTAACAACAGTGTAGTAAATATTTTACCGTGTATTTTGAATGTGTGATTTTATAAAATTTTAATAAACATACACACTTTTTTAGAAATTGTACTTTTGTAAGTAGGCTACTTTGCTTTTGCATTGTTCACCTTATCCTTTTTACAACCATAAGTACTGAATATTTAGTTTCCAAAAACCTGTATCATAAAAATAATGCATTTAAAAATTGTTAAGTGTATAAGCTAGATAAATACTTGAATATTTGGCTTAGTGAACCTTTTGTAGCTAGTTTTGATACCATTGCATGGACCAATAGATAAAAACAATTTTTTGTCGAATTGGAATAAATCCCCATGCATACAAAAAGAAAGAAATATTTAGGGGCCTCACTATAAAGCTTTGCCCCGGGGCCTCCAAGTTTATAGTTACGGCCCTGTTCTTGAAGTGTTTGTAAAGCGGTGTCTACAAGAATGCGAGCTATCATTATAGATTTAAAATGCTTGTTACAAAAGAGTATTCACAGCTCTCAATAGAATGACAGTGTTATCAAATATTCGTTGATGCAGAGAACCATTGTATCGTACTATTTTTCACGTGTGGACCAAGTTTACAACGCGATGCAGCAAATACATCATTCTACGTGCTTTATTCCAGCTGTAATTTATATTGAAAGTATGTGATGAAATTTATTGTGATAATTTGTGCTATGCGAACTAGGAATCGTAATGAAGTCCATTTTGTTATCCGAAATGTAATTCGCGATAAGTTTATCGTGTTTAGTTGCGTTTGTATCGTTTGACTTTTTAGTGGAAATATTAAGTTAAATTGTGATTAGGTTCAAATGCAGCCTGTAGCAGAATATTCTTTTTAAGCATAAGGAACAAATTATTTATTTGTTATTAGTAATTTCTTGAGCACCATGATAGTGACACAAGGTGTATAGCGATGCAAACTGCTCCCATTTAAGCTTGCGACTTTTGATGTATGGCAGCAAGGTAATTGCACTGGCAAGTTCTATTATTAACGTGGCGCCACAATCTAATGATGAATTCTTATGTAACTTAATGAAACTAATTAAAAGTAAAGACTTTTTTTGATATCTCGGTTAGTTCTCTTTTCTTTTGGTCCAGGCAGCGTTTCGACCTAGCCACCTCACTTTTGAGACAGTATATCTCGAGAACTAAGCGAAATATCAAAAAAAAAATTATTCTTTATTTGTGATTTGTCTCATCGAGATCCATAAGAATTCATTATCAGATTGTGGCGCCACGGTAATGATAGAACCCCCTTGAACTGATGCTGCTGGCGAATTTAAATAGGTGTGTCCACTACCAGTACAATATTTTCTGAGTAAACAGTGAATTCTTTTGAAGGCTATTTTTAAAATTTCATATAGGACTTGCTTCTGTTCGTAAATAGGTCTAGACCTGTTTTTCTTGATTTTGTAATCTTTGCCATCAAAGATTTTGAAAGGATTAAAATTACTGATATGGAATGTGGAAATATAATCTATTTGAACATCTATCTAATCTATTCATAAAATCCACGTTTTGCTGGCATAAAGTGCTGCACTGCACAGAGAGAGTTTAAAAAGTTCTTTCTGAGTCCTAAATCGGCGTTTGAAACTAAAAGATTTATCTCTTTCATGAAAGTTCTTTTTGATTTTTACATTTAATCTGCTATTATTGGTATCATTTCTGCTACATTAACTGATGCGAGTCTCTCATGATTCTCTACTTTTATTATAGCTACATGATTCTTAAAAAGTATTCTTCTATCTCAGGATTTTAGATCCGACTTCTTTAAAATGTTGAGCATCTTGTCCCACCTAACATTATCAAAAGCTTATACTAAATTAACAAATGCCACAAAAGTATCATTGTTTCATTTATTTTTTTAATTATTGTTTAATTATTATTATTTTTTGATCTGCCCCTCAAGTATTAATCTTAAGGCCAGGATTGCTTCTCTTGTACCGCGATTTTTCCTAAACCCAAACTGATCTTCACCTACTATTCCTTCTACTAAACTTTCCATTCTTCTGCATATTATTCTGGTCAGTAATTTTGAAGCATGTGATGTTAGACTTATAGTGCGATAATTCTCACATCTGTCAACTTCGGAAGTGTGGATATGACACATTTATTAAAATCAGTGGGAATCTCTCCTGATTTATAACTTTTTGATATATGTTTGAATAATCTTTGGATTTCTTCTTCTCCTAGGGATATCAGAAGCTCTGCAGGAATCTCATCAATTAAACTGCATTATTTGATTTCAAATCATCCAAAGCTCTATCAAATTCTGTTCTCAAAACAGAATTACCTAATCACCTAAGTTTTCCCACATCAGCTTCTTTTTCCAACACACTGTTGTTCAAATCATCTCCATCATACAGTTTTTCTATGTATTCCTTCCATTGCTCTCTCTCCTGAGCTTAGAAGAGGATTCCCATCGGCGGCTTTAATGTTTATATCTCTTTTCTTCATTTCTCCAAAATTCTGTTTCATCTTCCCATATGCAACATACATTTTTCCTATGACCATTTCCTTTTCTACTTCTTCACACTTTTCTTGCAGGCATCTTTCTTTTGTCTCTTTGCATTTCTAAATTGCTTGTATTGCTCTCTTCCTGCTTCATCCTGAGCATTTTTGTGCCTTCTCTTCTGATCCATCAGCTCCAAAATTTCTTCTGTTATCCAAGGTTTTAGGGCAGTTTGTTCCTTAAAGCTTAATGTTTCATTACCAGCTTTTATTATTTCAGTCTTTACTGTATTACATTCGTCCCCAGTTGAGTTCCTTTCACTTTTTAGACCCACATCTACCATTTATTCAAATTGTTCTCTAGTGATAGATTGTTTCAGTTTATTCACTTCCAGTCTGTTCTGCTTGTATTGCTTCTTTATTCTCCTAAATTTCTGCCTGCACTTCATAACTATCAGATTATGGTCATAGTCTATGTCTGCTCCTGAGTATGCTTTACAGTCTAGAACTGGACTCTTGAATCTCTGTTTGACCATGATATAATCTAGCTGATATCTGCCTGTATCTGCTGCTCTTTTCCAGGTGTATATCCTTCTTGCATGATTCTTAAATAAAGTGTTCGCCACGACTAGTTTATATGTTTCACAAAATTATAACAATCTGCTTCATCGCTCGTTTCTTTCTCCTAAATCAAAACTTCTTACAGTAAGCCTCACTTTTCCTTCTCCCACTACCACATTCCAATCACCAATGGTTATTAGATTTTTCTCCCCCGTCAGATATTGGACTAATTCATCAATTTCAGCCCATATTTTCTCTATTTCTTCACCATCTTCCTGTGAAGTTGGCATGTACACTTGTACTAATGTGGTTCGTACAGGCTTATTTTCTAACCTTATCATAATACAAGTGTCACTTAACTGTTCACAAAAACTTACCGGTTTCCCTGCTCTCTTATTCATTACAAATCCTACACCAGTGGCTCCATTGACAACTGGTCTGCTAATTATCCTGTGTTCCCCAGACCAGTAATCCTGTGCGTTCTTCTCTTGAATGTCACTAATCCCAACAACATCTAACTTAGGTTGTTCCATATCATTTTTAAGTTTTTTTAATTACTTGCCCTATTCAGACATCTTACATTCCATGATTCTACGCTCCAACTCGATAGATAGATAGATATGTTCGCGTTAATCCCATGTGAGAATAGTCTGGGGGATGTGGAAAAGTACATACACGTATTAATAATATCAATAATATTACCAACAACTGATAACCAGTCAATTACTTAAAACTTGTTAGTATGATAATTTTCCACTGCAATTTGTGAATGCATGCTATCCCATGTTAGTTACTATATGTGAGTGAGTTTTGTAAACAGTGTAATTACTTCATTTGTAATTTTCAATAGAAAGAAAAACCATATATCATTTTAATAATTGTGGACAACTTTGTCACCTTCCCCTTCCATACACTATATATAGTATTTTCTCAGCCATTCTTAGTTACCAAATTCCAAGAAGAAAATTCTTTCACAGAGTAAAATGGGTTCAGAAGCAGAAACTCTTTCAATTTGGACTTAAAGTGGTTGGGGTTTTCATAGATAACATTTTATTTCTGTTGGTAACACATTGAATAAGGAAGCTCCAGTAAATGTTATCCCTTTCTGTAGAATTGACAGTGATTTGTAATCCTTGTGAATGTTATATTTATTCCCAGTATTATGGCTATGTATGTCAGCATTAAGATTGAAGTGTGCAGAATTTTCCACTACAAATGATAGTAGGGAGTATACATACTGTACTGGCATTGTAAGTACACCTAGATTTTTTTAAATAGATTTCTGCACGACGTCCCTGGGCTTGCTCCACAAATAGTTTCTTACAGCACGCTTTTGTGATTTAAATACACTTTGTGCTTGTGAAGAGTTTCCCCAGAATTAGATACCATAAGTGAGCTGGGAGTGAAAATATGCAAAATATACTAACTTTCTGGTTTCTCTATTCTAGATATTACCCTCAGTGAAAATGTTCCAGAATTCAGTTTTTTAAGAAGTTGTTGAATATGTAGCTTCCAGTTCAATTTGTTTTCTATGTATACACCCAGGAATTTTGTGAAACTGGTTTCATTGATTGTTTTTCCTTCCGATATCACATTGTAGCTGTCCTTTGTTTTATTTTTTGTAACAAATTGAAGTAACTGTGTCTTTTCTACATTAAGTATTAATTTGTTAGCATTAAACCACCTGTTAATTTTCTTTATAGCATCATTTGCTGTGTTTTCAAGGT